>PVJX010019282.1:0-35331 GCA_004027295.1 Dolichotis patagonum | reverse complement strand
AGATAGATGGATAGAGGGCATTTTTAGAAATAGAGCAAAGTGGGTAAAATATTGTTTGAAAGATAATTCTTATTTCTAAAGGAATAAAAGCAAACTATACTCAGCTTTGAATGGTATTAAAAATTGAAATGTCTCTGAACATATGTAATAATACTTGATATTATGAATGTGAAATGTTATTCTCCAAGAGCTGGTACTATCACAAAGAAGCAGTCATACCACATCTGAAGCAGTATGATTCTAAATAGCTACCCTACATTTCTATAATAGATGGGTGTACCATCCCCATGATTGTCTTTTCTGTGCAAATAAATGTGAGAAAAAAATCATACCTGAACAAAATCAACAAGTGAGATGCAAAGACAAAATTCAAAATGTGTGAACTGATGTTTATGACAGTTTACTAAAAAAAAAAAAAACATCTTTTAGTACAAGAGGGAACACATACATATAAATCTACTGATAAAATTTAATTTCTATTTTTCATAGAAATTACTTGTTTCGTGGAATTATAGCAATGTCATTAAAATGAAGTTCGGATATCTATTTGTTTTTACAGCTAAACTCAGTTAAATATGCAAACTGGAACCATAATCTTTGACAGGTAAGAAGGGTAGCTCTAATTTAAATCAGAAATACTTCTTGGGTAAATAGTGAGTGATTAATAAAGTCAATGACCATTCTTTGGTGAACTCATTCTCTCTGTCACTCTTTCTAAAGGTACAAGGAATATTTTTATGATCAAATGCTCTGCATGTGTTTGTTTTCATTTGAGCATAGCCATACATTTAGAGGAGAGTGCATTTATAAAGACATTCGTGAAAAGGCAGAAAAGAATCTATGTTGGTCTCTAAACATCAAGAATTTAGGCATTTTAAAAGATGGGTATTTGAAATGAGTCTGGAAATTATGGTAGCATGAAACACATAATGATAAATATATTAAAGCTTTATCTTGCAATTTTTGCTATACATAGATTTTTTCTAAGAATTAAATGAGACAATAGATGTAAAACATCTATCATACCATCCATTTATCATAAAGTAAGACTCAATATTTTTGATCTACATTTGGGTAGCTATTAGACAAATTGGTCATGAAATATCCCATATCAAAAGCTAAAAATGAAGGTAGACCAATGGATTAGACTCATTTCAAATGAGAAGTTTAGTCTTCTTTACTTCTTAAGTTCAACCACTTGAATATAACATTGACTTGGAGTTCATTGGTTAATTTCCATATGAAATTGATTTTGTTCATTCATCTTCTAAGACCTACTACTTACTGTATTTAAATATATGGACTATATGAGACACAATGTATCATATAAAAATCTGTAGGACATTTAAAACTGCATTAGACACAAGGGGATAGGCAAAGAAAATAAAACCTAATTAAATAGTAATGTATACAGTAAGAAAATAAACTTATTTAAGAATTATAAATAGAATATGGTTATTATCCTTAAGAGATCCTAAATACTGTGAATATTCAGCTCTACTTTTAAAAAAGGAATTAAGTTTAGGAGATAATAAATGACCCAAAGGCCACCTATCTAAGTTTGAAGACCAAAATTCAATTCTAGGTCTACCTCACTATCTAATATCTCACTTTTAGACCACACTATTTGAATAATCCATTCTTTATATACCAGAATGAATATCTTAAAGAAAGATTCATAGGTATACATATTTTCTGAGATTTATTGTGAAGTTTTTTTTTATCCTTCTACTTCTAATGAAAATAAGCTGGGACAATAGTGCCATGGGAAAAGTGATTATTTTCCTTATTATTTCTCAGCTAGCTTGGCTATAAACAAGCAAAGACTTTCTCATCTAAAATAAATATTAAGTAGCAGGTTGACATTAAAAAACAACCAAATGATGCCTGAGTCTTAAGGAAAATAATGAAGCTCCCTAATTATCGAATTTATTACTGAGTTGTGACAAGTTATGACAACATTTGAGTCAAATTTAAACTAATTTCCATTTATTACTCAAAAAGCAATAGTCTTGCTTACTCTCCTTTCCCTGTTAAACTATCAATCCAGATATATTAGTTTAAAATGTTCACACTGCATAAATACTACATTTAAAACTTCTTTTAATTTCTAACTTTAATGAGTCATGGATCACTACAAGGTTACTAATAAAAATATTAATTGTATTACTATAAATTTCCCATTGCATAAATTATAATAGCATCATTTTATGTAGCAAATAAAAATAAATACTTGAAAACATAGTGATATATACTGGTGACAGGCATATTACTTTCATCCAAATTGACACATATCACATAAGTATTAAACTGTCCACATTGTTTATAATAAATTCTTATCCCGAATCTTTGAGTATGGGTTTCAAAAACAATCCTCCAACCTTGCATGCTAAATAGATAAGTGATCAATATAGACAGGTTGCATATCTATCTATCTATCTATATCTATCTATCTATCTGTCTATATAAAATGATATACAAATGCACATTTGAGTTAGTGAATTTTAAAATCTTATTTCATCTTTTCATTAATCAGAATACAGTTCAATTTTAAAGCACTCATAACATAAAAATGAAGTTGACTATTGTCTATTACCATTTCTGTTAATATAAGACAAAGTTAGTTCTCTCAAGGGCTTTCCAGTTTACAATGCTACAAACTGGATGTAACTCTTAATTCTGTCAGGTCTTGTGCATATAGAAGCCTCTCTTACTGCTTCTCTCTATTGCCAGATAAAGGTGTTCAGAAAAGAAACCCCAACCATAATTCCACAGCAGCCAAACAAAGATGCTAACAGTAGCTCTGTAACATCTAACAAGGGTGAATGTTCACACAGGAGCCTCCAAAGTTCATAGGACCACTTTATGAGATTAACTTCCTGGGTGCCCACCTCTGGGGTAAAAATGATCATTCAATAGGAATGGTAGACTTCTGCTCTACCAACTTCAAAGTGAAGTATAGTAGGGATATATGTACAGTGCATTATAAGATGTACTTATTTTTTCCTTAAGAGCGTTAATTTCTAAAACTTGCAGTTACATGATATATTTCAACATAATCTGTTAACATAATTAATAGCAGTGTTTTATGTAGCAAATGAAAATGGAACACTATGAAAATGTAACTAGCATACTGTAAGTCACTATACCAAACTCTGAAGGAGACAATATAGAGAGAGTTCTAGGCACACAAGGACATCTGCGGAATGTGTCATAGGGTTGAGGCCAAGAGCTGAGGCCAAATGGACATGTTTTAGGCCTCTTATGAGCACTATCATTATAAGTTTATTGGGTCATTCATTTCTGGATGAGGAAAAACAGGGTATGTATATCATATTTCTGACATATAGTGCTTTGTTCATGGATTGGCCTTTGTTCTTGGCATATTCTGCATCAATCAAAACACCAAAAGTTATACTGCAGTCACAGTGTTAATATTAGTGTTGGTATCCTGCAGTAATTTTTCTCATTTATCAAATTATGCTCATAAAACAAAAAGAAGAGAAAAAAACACTTTACATAAGCAAAAACAGGTCAACAAAAGCTTTTTGTAAATAAGACTTTACCTTCTGGAGGAAGTACTTTACCAGAATGCCTTCGTTACTTTCTAATTGCTGAGACACAGTACTTAACACCAACAATTTAAAGGAGAAAAGATGTGTTTTAATTCACATTCTGTAGAAATTTCAGTCCGTAGTTGGCTGCTTACAGGGCAGGCAGCATGGCAGAGGGGCAGGGCAGAGGAGAGAGTTGTCTGCACTGTAGACAGAAGACAACAGGATTTCCTTCTTCTCTGTCTTTTGATTCCATCCAGGCTACAAGCCTATTGCTTGGTGCCACCCACACCCAGGGTGACTCTCCTCTCTCCTCTCTCCAGCCAGTCAATCATCCGCAGCAAGAACTGTGCTAAACCCATCAGTGGATTAATCCAATATTGCACCTATGATCTAGTATCATAGACTAGTCACTCCCCAAAATCCCACTTCTTAGAGCATGAGACTTTGCGGGAACATCTGGTTATAAGGACTAACACTAAGGATACATTAATGGGCTCTTTTGAACATTGTCGGGCCTCTCCAGGTAGTACCCAAAGAAAAATCCTCAATTTCTCTCTCCAAAATGTCATATGATTGGCAAAACCCCACAGTGGATGGTTCGACCCTTCTGAAACTCATGGTGAAATCTGATTTATTCATCAGAAGCTAAAGTAGATACCAGCACTGTAGTAATGACCATCTCAGGCTTAGAAACATGAGTCCAAATACACTTATCTGTGCATTGCCGTGTTAGTTGTTTTCTTACAGTAACACAAAAGGGACTAAAGTATGAACTTTTGAGATGCCTAAGACTAGAAGAAAGAAAAATAAGCTTAATATTTCTAATTATACCACGGAAGGCCTACTGGAGTCACCGCTCATTAGAGTTGCTAAAAACTGGGAGTTTATAGCAAAGTCGGAGTTCAAAAGTGGATTGACTGCTAAGGAAAATAAAAGAGCAGACCTCTCAGTGAAACTTGTCTGCTGAAGAGTAGGGAGTAAGTTCAGCCTAGACAAGTGAAGAAAAACAAATCAAAAGAGCAGAAAGCCCGATGTGAAGACCCATCGGGATCCCGGACCCTGTCAGAATCAGAGATCTGTCGGGGTCCCAGGGAAAGCCTTGGCTGTTCAAGCTAGCTGGGAAGCATGAGCTGTGAGCCTCTCACAAAGCCATTCCTGCAGGAAGCCTGAGCGCTTAAAGGGCTTTGTGCTGAAACACCTAAAATTGTATAAAGTATCAAGAATTTCAGAAAGTTCCGAATTTAGCTGTGACGCTTTTCAGGAATGAATAGGTCCACAGAACTTTGGCTTCTAGCTAGAGGTCTGTCACCAGTTTCCTAAATAATCTTGGCTGTTTCTCCTACCTTTGAAACACATATCGGAGCGTCCAAGTGGAGTTGGGATGCTGTGAGGAAAAGTACATCTGAGGTGCTCTTGTTGCAATGTAGCTTAGCCCCCCTGAAATTCACGCTGAAATTTGCTTACTGCTGCTGGAGGTAGAAGTTAACAGGCACTGGGGCTACTTTCCTTATTTCTGAAATTACAAACTTATTTGTTGTCCTAAAACTTACGAGGCCTTATGACTGTATGGATATCAAAAGGTTATAATTCATTATGTAGATTTGACAAATACTCATCACTTTTTACTTCTACTCTCTACCCTGTGACACAGGAGGGGACAGTCATATGGTTTAATGCAGTGTGAGCTCTATTCGTGGTCTTCAATGTTAAAATTATCTAAATAAAATTGTATGTGGTAAGAAATATAATCAGAATTCATTCTCAATAGAATGTAGTCTAATTAGGGGTAATTAGATTAATTAATTAATTAGTCTAATTAATTAATTAGTCTAATTAGATCAGGGGTAACTCATAACATTAAAGATGCTAAAATGGTAACAATATGAAAATTATCTCCTCAGTTTAAAATATTATACTGAAAGAGGAGAAACATTCATTCTGAATCTGTGCTAAAGAAGCCTGGAACTGCATTGTTGTATTTCAAATATTCATTCATTTATGCCTTCATGTGACAAATATAATTTGGTACTTAGGTATATGTAGCTATGTCTGATAGAGCAGGGCACAAAACATACAGAGATCTCGGGACTACTGGAGTTTACATGCAGTAGGGACTAGGATGGGAAGGCAAGTAACAGATGCTAGAGTCACACATGTTATACAGGAAAAAAAACATATAGGGAAGGAAGGCAGGGGGTGGAGGGTAGACCCAAGAGGCCTGCTACAGAGCCACCTCCAGACAGGACAGTAAGAGATGAAGATGACCTTGGCAGTCTTGCCTTCCCGAGATAAATGAAGCAAAAAAGAGTGAACAGCACGACTGTGCTAGTGCTGTTAATCCCAAAGCTATGTCTCTGCTGAAGCTGGCAAAGGTGCAGTGACTGGCAGGGCAAAGGTCACACCAAATTGTGCAGAAGTGGAGGCAGCTCCCTCCCTGACAGAGCTGGCATGGTAGCTGAGAAAAGGCAAGAGCTTCTAGAAGATTAAAAACAATACTATAAATATGTGAATAAACAGGAAAGTAAAAAATTGAAGTTGTGTAAATCAATGTACTATTTAAGAAGTAAAAGGAGGCACAGAGAAACATTACTATTGAGGGGCTCTGTGGGTAAAGGACTTATTTTTCAGTTTGAGCAGTGTATTTAGTTTGGATTTGAGGCAGAAATCCTGCAAGAAATTAATGGTTATGCTGTAAGGTATTAAAAAGTTAAATTCTTTCTGATCAATGTGAGCTTGCAGAACATGCAACCTTTTCTTAAAAAAACACAATAAATTTTAGTATCTATAAGGATTTTAAATGGAAGAGATAAATGTCAATACAAAGAACATAAAACATACAGCTAAAGGAGACAACAAAAATTAATGTTTCAAGTCTGTATGCCCTTTCTGTTATTTGAGGTAAAACACACATTAAATAAGGTTCTCACCTCTGCCCAGTGCTACTTAGCAACACTATGTGAGCAGGGGTAATTTCTGTGTGTGTGTGTGTGTGTGTGTGTGTGTGTGTGTTTCTTTCTTTCTTTTTTTTAAAGAGAAAAGTCAGAAAAGAAAAACAAAAAGCAAAAGAGATAAACAGCAACAGCAAACTCAAAACAATAACAATGTAGGTTTTCAAGACAGAATGAAAGAAATTTAACAATGGTTGTTTATATTGCATATTGTTCTCTTTTTTTCAAAGAAAGAAAACAGAAAAACAGAAAAAAGAGTTAATACCGAATTTAAAAATATTAACATCATAAAATCGCTAGTTGATATATTACCTGCTGCCATCTCAAAAAATAGTTGTCAAAGTCCCAAAATCAAAGCATAAAAAGGGGCTAGACGCTCAAACACTGACAGTGTAAATCCTTCTGTTCAATGTTTCAACAGAAATTTAGTAATATTGTCATCTATCTTACACACTATACATACTGTTATACTCTTCAGAACACATTTCTTCCCTTTCACTTTCACGATATCTATTATACTTTTTGGATCCCATTATTCTGTCAGGTTTTATTATTTTTTGCACTAGAGAGACAATGTGATATTTACTCATGTGAGTCTTGTTTATTTCACTAATGAGGATATTTCAAGTTGTGATAGCTAAATCTTGGAAACAACCAAAATGCCCATAAACTGCAGAGTAGATGAAAAAAAATGTGCATTTTTATACGACGGAATACTACTCAGCTATATAAAGGATGATCTTGAAGCCTTTATAGGTAATGGAGGCAACTTAAAAATATCCTCATTACTGGAGTAGGGGTAATTTCTTATAAGGTAGACTAGGCAATCATTAGGTACTGATTTAATATTTATGCAATTCACAGATATCACTGAGAGAGGTTGGAAGACTTTAAGGATCAGTTTCCTGACTAAGAATAATACAGGTAAACACTTTTACCATTTACTTTACTGGTGACAATATTCATATAAGGAAACATTTTGGATCAATTCAACAAAAAAATCAAGCAAACAAAGCAATATGTATCCTGAGAAGCCTATGAGGATAAGAAAATAGTACAGATGAGTAAGAAAATAATAAAAAATACCAAAAGCAAAATGAAAAGGAAAACACATGTATACTCTCCACTCTTCTATCACCTTTTTGCTGAACTTAGATATTCTGTATTACAAATACAGCTCTTTAAACTTTTAATTAACCCTCTGGTCTATTATGACACTTGATTTTTATGATGTGACTTGTATAAATTAAATCAAAAAATCTGAAAGTTAAAGAAGGATATTATCCCCTAAGATAAAATTTACTCTTATTCTATCTCTGCACTCCACATGTCACAAAGTTGTTTTTGAAGCAGTGAGTTATAGCTCCATAGAAAATATGTTAGATTTTCACATGGAAGTCATTCCCCTAATGTGACTCAGTCAAAAGATATTTCATCTGTTGTAGTCAGAAAAGAAATGACAGATTGTTGAATGGGGATGAACTTTTGATTAACAGAAATGCACACATGGCTATAAAAATGATTTGTAGAGCAATCTAAGTAAAATTAAGACAAATAATATTTAAAAGAGAGAAAAGTGAAGTTTTTTGTGGGGTTAGATACTAGGAATTGAAATCAGGACCTCATGTTGTTGGCCAGGCAGGTAATGCACTTTTGAGATATATCCCTGGCCCCTAGCTATATCCCCAGTCTCAAGTTTTAAGAACTAGCTTGCACTCAAAATTCAAAATGTCCACATTTCTCATTTTTGTATCATTTGTTATTTTGCTTCTCTTCCTATCAGGATGTCTGTAAGTGCTCTTAAACAATACATTGATTTTTATCTGATTTTCAAAGATGAAACCATGTAGTATGTATCACTCCGGTACTTTTATTTCAATCAACATTATGTTTTTGAGATCCATAATTAAAATTGCTTGGTCAAAATATAGATCTCAGTGTACACAGGTCACTTTCTATGTTGCAATCAATTCAGTTGGATAAACATAATAGGTGGTACTGTTAGCTCTGTTGCCAGTGGTCATTTGAATACAAAGATGTTCATTTTTAAAATTTTCCTTTAATTTATAGTAATACCAAAAATACTTTTATAATTCTTGGAAATATGTGAAAGAGTCCCTTGAGCATATGTCTACATGTAGAATTCTAGATGTAGAGTATGTACACACTTAACTTTATCAGATTATACAGTTCATTTTCCAAGGTGTAGCTATCAAATTATACCACTGTCCTAAATATTCATTTTCATCTTTTTTCACAATCAGTCTAGTGAAATGAAATGAAATCTTTTCATTTTAATTAACAAATTAATATTAATGAGATAAATCACCTAATGATTTACTAAATTTCACTGCCTATTTCATGAATTATTTATACTTCTTGCCAATTTTATATTATTTGCCTCATTCAATAATTAAAAATACACACATACATCATTATTTTGTCAGTTGTCGGCATTACATGTATCTTTCCTCAGTTTGGCTTTGTCTTTTAGCTCTCCCATGGTATATTTTAATGAGCAGGTGTTCTCTCCTTTTTAAAATTAAGCTTTAATCTGTTGAAAGATTTTCATGCTAAATTTCAGTTTTAGGAAATGAAACAAGGACATGCTGTATTTTTTGAATGAATTTCCACAGTTGATTCAAAACAATTCACAAGTTTTTAGAATAAATACCAGTCAGGCTATGGGCATTGCTGTGATCATATACAAAGCATTTCCATGTATCTGGGGATCCCGTGTGTTCCCCTTTCACAGACAGCTCCACCTCCTTCTCCACCAGCCTTGATCCCTGGCCATGACTCTTGTGTTTTCCAGCTTTTGCCTTTTCACCAATATTTAAATAAAAATCAGACACGCGCAATATCACACTGTCTCCCTGATATAAGAAACTAAAAGTGTAAGTAAGGAACAAAATATATAATAGATATGTGAAATATGGAGAAATTGTTCAAAAGGAAAGAGGAAAAGGATGGAGGGAGGAAGGAAGGGAAAAGAAAAAAATGAGAAAAAAGGATAAAGTGCATACAAATCTTTGTAAATAAGAAAGGGGAAGTGGGGTTGAAGGAATGAGAAATGAAGAATTAAGATATACCATGCACAGACATAGGTTCCCTAAGATAAATGTGATCATTATGTATATCTAAACTATACCAATAAAGTTAATAATAATAAAGTGAGTCTTCTGATACTGCTTTTATCATTCAATTTAGATCACTAAAGACTCAAATAAGGTAGTGTACATAAACCACAGAAATTCTCTTTTGATTGAATGTCCCATGAATTCATTCACACATTAAAATATATCTGTTGCTTTTCATTTGGGAGTTTTATGAGTGAAATTGTTGTGAACATTTCCTTAAAAATTTTTGTGAAAACATATTTTTTTATTTCCCTGATATAAATATCCATGTACACAATTGCTAGCTATCATAGTGGTTGAGTGTTTAGTTTTCAAAGAAACTGTCAAAATATACTCCAAAATTTTATATTATTTTACATCCCCACCAGTAAAGTAAGTATGATCATTTTTCTCCATATCTTCCTAGAATTTTTCACTGTTACTTTTTTAAAAATTTTGGCCATTTCGTTAGGTGGCAGACATTGTTCATAATAATTTCTAGCTGCATTCTACCAGTGGCTATTAAAGCTAAGTATCATCTTTTTTATCATTTGCATTGTTTCTTTTGTGAAATGTCTCTTTACCATTACCTAGTTACATTTTGTGCTAATGATCTTTTTAAAATAGTTTTATTTAGGTATAATTGTTATATGATAAAAATATGTCTAACACATACTATGTGATAGATTCAAGCATGTTTATATGCCTATAAATCTACCAACATAAATAAGTCAATAAGCATATCCATAGTTTTCAACCTTCTCATGTTGCACAGGCTATTGAAATGAAGTAAATTTCAGCCTCAGAATGCTAACACATTATTATGTGACTCATCACAGTCAACTCACAAATCAGTCGTATAAGGTTAACATCATATATCCTGTGTTTTTGGAAACTTCTAAAAGCACCATTTTAAATAACTCATGGATCAAAGAATAACTTAAATTAGAAATTAGAAAACACTTTACAGATAATAGAAAATGTGTCAAAATGTATGGGATAAAGCTAACAAAAACTTACAGAGATATTGAAATATGCACTTATGTGATAACAGAAGAAAAATTAATGTCAATTAACTTAGTCTTCTGCTGCCGAAATTTGGAGAAGTATAGTGTAACAAACTTTAACTAACTTGAAAAAAATATGAAAATGAAAATAAAGCAGGAGCTAAATTAATTTGCAGAATATCACAGAGAATGTTAAAATAACCATATATTGGCCATTCTGTCAAATTTGTGCAGGAAATGGTTCATTTTCACAATATTATTTGGCTTTTTATGTATCCTAGTTTTCTTTCCACTTTTATCTTTTATATTAGTTACTATTTCATCAATCTATTTCAATTTTCTCTTATGAATCCCTTTATAATAATTTCCTTTATAGGACACACGGTGGCCAGGGGTTTAGCTCAGCGATGTAAGTGACTGCTTGGCAAAGGCAAGGTTGTGAGTTCAATCCCCAGTACAAAAAAACCAAAAAGAAATACACACAGTCATATTTATTGTTTTCTAAGTTTCAAATGTATATTTAAATTAATGTATGTATTTTATTATTGTTTTATCTTAATACCAAGACCTCAGAAGATACTGATGCAATTTTCTCTCCCAATTTTTTCTATTTCTAAACAATATTTAATCTACTCATTGAATCTGATTTTAATTAAGTTTCTTTTCTTGTTAAGTTCCTTTAATTGGAGCCAGCAGTATCTCTGCTTATCATAGTTATTTTAATCCTATTAACAATACTTGTTTTGTGTTCCACACTTTATTTGGTCTTTACAGTTTTTATGAAATTGATTCTAAAGGTTTTAGGGATTTTATTCTTATTCATGATACATTGCTTCCACTACCAGGCCTCAAATGCCAAATTAGGGAGACAATCCATCATTTCTATCTGCAAGGTGTGTTTCTTATGTTTAGAGTGGAAGTGATAATATAATAACTTTATATTTATAATTGTTGCAATCTATTAGAGTTTAAATTTTTCAACAATGTCCTTTTATTTTATAGTAACTTGAGTTTATTTATGTTATAATTAAAATTATATTTTGTTAGTTGTTTGTACTAAATTTAATGGATCAAAAGTGCAAAGTTAGAAACAATCACAGGCTCATTGCTCTACTGCTACTCTAGATGACATAAATATGGAACAAAATCTGGTTCCTTGAGGTGGGATTCATTTTAATTTCTGACATGTGATAGAGACACTACTCACAAAGTTCCATTTGTCGCTCACTAGAGAGTGATAACTCACAAGTAATATTTCCAAAAGTCAGTCTCATACTTGAATTTCATTTTATTTTCCTCTCATGTGGAATACTGTGCCTATTCTACACTCTACATTGTCATATTTGGCCAAAGTTTATCACTACTTCGAGGTGCAAGTGAAATATGAACTTCAGGCAGTGTTCCCAGAATGCTGCCATGCCAAGAATTATGAATTCCACACTGAGTTTGTTGTTGTTGTTGTTGTTGTTGTTGTTGTTGTTGTTATTCTGGAGGTTCTGGAAATTGAACCCAGGGCTTTTACACTGAAGAACTTCTCCAAACCTTTTCTAAATTTTTTTTTAATTTGAGACAAGATCTCACTAAATTGCTAAATTGCCTAGACTGAGCTGGAATTTGGGATCCTCCTGCCTCAGCCCCTGAGGATGCTTGGATTACAAGTATGTGATACTATGTCAAGCTTATTCCATACATGTTAGACATTAATAAAAGTCATTTATCCTCAATTCAGTGTCAAATTCATAAATAAAAATCTGATTACAGAAACTTGAGCTTTCTTTTTATGTTATCACAAAAAAGGAAAGAATCTGTCACTTTTGATATGGGAGCATTCAAATCTCAAATATAATACATATGCAAACATAATCTTTATGTCAGAGCAACAAAATCACTAGTAGTACACAAAGAAAACTGACAATGAGTGACTTGAAATACCAGATATACTTTAAGAATCAAAGAGCATGAATTTGGGAAGCAGGTTTTTTCTTTAAGAAAAAGGAGGAAATCACAAAAATCTGAGTGTTAAATCCAATCCTTTCAACTCTGACCTTGACACATGCACTAATTTGGTAGAAATAAATAGTACTTTGAACAGAAAGTAGAAGACCATGTGAATTAACAGACTTGCTAGAATTGTACTGGAGATATTGACAGAGAGAACTGAAAACTGTGAATCACACACCAAAGGCATCCAGTGCCAACAGAGTCCTCTCACAGATGTGTGTTTGCAAAAACACATTGAGTAACCACATCAGTAAACACATGAAGGAGAAATAGAACCTGGGTAAAATTTAATTGATTACACTAATCTCCCTGTAACAAACATAGCAATGGTTTTTCATTAAAATTTATAAAAGAACTACAGAGATAATAAACGTGGCTGTGATGTTCCTTCATTATGCAGTTTCTTCACTTTCTTCTACTTCTTTTATATTTTAAACCATAGTGGTTTAGCATTCAGCCAAAAGAAACAGCAGGGACTCTTGAAGCTGCCAGCAATGATTTATTAAACTCATTTTCTATTCATTTGTTTATAGATCAAATACAGAAAGAAAGTCTCAACAATATTGAACATATTTAATAAAAAACGCATACACCAAGTGTTTAAACTTTGCATTGTGCTAGCTTAGACATTTCGGTGGAAAGACAGTAATTATACATCGGCAATTGCTCTGATGGAGCCTCAGGAATCAATACAGCTACTTAGCACAAGTTAGGCATTTATGTATGTTTAGCATTGACATTCTTTCCAGAATATGACATTTCAGGTAAATGAGCTTTATTGAAGACACAGGAAAACAGATAAATGAACTTTTTATTGACAGCCTCCTTCACACTTGCTAGTGTTTATAAATGGGATGCCATTAATCTCACACTCGCCATAGCAGCAGTCTTCAAATTGGCTGAATGTGCACTCCATTAGTAAAAGATTTTGTCTCGGCTACTCCACCTTGTTTATGAATGAGGTGTACTTCTCCTGTACATAATATTGGCTGGCCATAAAGCAAGTGTCTCGCCAGTTGCTGCCAATCCAGAGCAAAACCTCAGGTTGAACCTAACTATGGGGTGTTCCAACAGTTCAGCTTACTATTTATTGCATCAACATTTTTTATAAAATATGATTAAATTATCCATTCTGAATGTAAGGATAGGATATATTATCAATCTGTATATCAGGTTTTGGTTTATTCAACATGTTTCAGATGCAGAAGGACAAAAGCTATGTGATGTAACTTTTACGTGAAATCTAAAAATGTTGAACTCAGAAGTAGAATATTGATTACTACAGACTGACGGTCCCAGAAGGATGAGGATATGTTGGTCAAAGTTTACCAAGTTTCAGTTATAAAGAATTTTATATCTTTATAACTAATCTTTATAATTCAGTTATAAAGATTTTTATATCTATTGCATATCAAGGAGACTGTAGCTAACAGTATATTTTAAATCCCTAGTAGAATGTGTTTCAAGTATCTTACTGAAAAAAGTTATGGAGGAGATAGTGGTTATGTTAGTTTACATTTACATTTAGAAGTGGTAAAAAAAATGTGATCTAGAGAGTTGAATCACTGTAGGAGTATGTTTGATTAGAAGTTTAAATATAATTACTAAACATTATCAGAATAGAACTAGTGTATGATTCATCCATCTTATCCCTGGATTTATATACAAAAAAGGTGTTGCTTTTTTTTTTTTTTTTTTTGGTACCAGGGATCGAAATCATGAACTTGCACTTTCCAGGCAGGCATTTGTAGCATTGAATTAAATTCCTGGTCCCAAACTTTGGATTTTCATTTTTTTGGTACCAGGATTTGAACTCAGGACCTTGTGCTTGCCAGGCTGGTGCCAAAGGAGATTAAATTGGTCTGTCAAGACGTATGCATTCCCATATTCATGGAAGCCTTACTCAGAATACCTAAGAAATGAAATGGTTCATCAACTGATGAATGAATAGAGAAAAGAGGGTACACAGACACACTAGAATGTTACTCAGTCATAAAAAGAATGACACCTCCTTATTTGTTGACAGCATGGATGGAACTTGTGGTCATTCTACTGCATGAGTCAAGCCTGGCACCTATGTATAACGTATTCTCACCCATATTTGGAATCTAACAAAACTGATCTCACCAAAGTTGAGAGTTAATGGAGATTACCAAAGGTTTATGGCTATGATATGCCTTCATGACTCAATTTCCTTATCTTCTTCAAATTCAAGTGGTCTTTAAACCCTATTCAGAGAGTGCACAGCCAGAATAAAGAGCAGGGCACTCTCAAACCTGCCACCCACAGCTGATTAAGTTCCAATCATGGGGGGGCACTGGGTACTAAGTCACAGTTAGGCAGGAGCTAGAGTTCTGGTGCACCGCTGCACAGCGGAATAACGACACATTAACAATATAGACATTTTGGAAACCTGGAAAAAGGTTTCCGATTTCCACCCTAAAGAAATGATAAATGTTGAAGGAGATGGATATTTAACCTGAAAGGCAATAAGTGTATTGCACATAAATATATATCTAACACGTACGTTATGTCTAAATATATATCTAACAAGATTAGATAGATAGATAGATAATTGGAAGCACCAAAATCAAATTTGTAAAATAAGGAACTTTGGGAAGGAATTAAATTTGTACTAAGCTCTTCCATAACTTTGCACTCCTATCGAGAAAAGATACCATTTACCACTTGCCTCATTTGAAAGCTATTGTCCTGTGTCAGGGTTTCATCGTAACAGCGCTGCTTTTTCATGATAAGAGTAGATCAATGTCTCTGTACAGCTCATATATCTTCTTAGAGAAGCCGGAATCCGTCTGGTGAGTGTCTGATAGACTATAACAAGGTCCATAAGAATACTATAAACTTGAAATATACAGTGTAACCAGGTAAAGTCAGATATTTTAGGAAAGCAGCAATACTGATTGGAAACTACAGTATATTTTGTCAATTAGAATGCAAAGTTAACGAGAAAAATGAAGGCATATTGTATTGATGGCAGTATATGTCTCTGCTTGTGCAAATTTGATGACCGTGACCACTGGGAGTTACTTTCACACAAGAGAGTTTTAGGCACTCATACAGACAAGCAGCGCATCGCATGGGGGCAACAAATGTGAGCATGAATTTTAAATGTCTGTGGGCAAGAAGAAAGTCAAAGACACGATTTTATGCAAACAAGATTTGTATATCACGTAATGTTATGTGTTACATTTTTAAACAATTATCTAGACTCATCATTTACAAATCAAGGGATATGTCTGTATCACTCTACTACAATCTTCTTTTGTCTTCAAAAAGTCTTTTTAAAATCAGGACAGTGACTTGTTTTGCTCAAGGTCAAATTATGGGGTTCCAGACCAAATTCTAATGCATTATTAATCAAAAATATTATTTTCATTAATAAATGGAAATGAATGACACATCTACGTCACATTTTTAGAATATGAAATCCAGACAATGAATACCTAACCAAAATCTTTTTAGGAAACAAGGTTAAGTTTCAAGAAAAAAATTCTCTAAATGAAAATGAAAATAATATCATCTTTATCCATTATTTTTGAAGGAGTTTTAAAATATTGGATCAATAGAAAAATACATTTATAAATAATCTATATAAACAAATATATATATACACACACACACACATATACACAATATCCATGAATAACATATTTACTATTTTTATGAATTTGGGCTGAATTGCTTATAAGGTGGTACACATAAAGTGCTGCCTATGAAAGAAAAATGATGTCTGTGATACATTGAAACAGAAAATTATTTGGCACAGCAAATGATGTTATTACCCACAAAGATTTTTAACAGAAAGGAAAGGAAGAAAACTAATAAAACACAGATGCTCCTCTTGACCAGTAATATTACAATCCCAAATTTTTTTAAATGAAGAAATTCTGGGAGTTCTATACTATGCTACAAATGATATACTTTTAAAAATTTTAGAACTGGTGTGTGGAAGTCTTCAGGTAAAAAATAAAGAAAACAAAATCTTTAACACATAACTACATCCCTAAAAAACTTGAGAAGACACTAATATCACACTGTTATACACTTATTTTTCTGTGATATTTGGTTTAATATAATTTTATTTTAGTAAGTACCTTGATTCATGCTTTATATTTCAGTGAACCTCATGGTTTCCTTGTAGGAAAATCAACTACTTTATAAATGTCTTAATTTTGAAATTAAAAAAATAATTCAACTTAAAATTACCAACAAAAGAGTAGGAAAAAGAATGTTGCATATATACATTGTGTGTCAGAGGGACAGAATTGGGAAAACATAGGTTACTCATAATAACACCAGGTGTAGTGGTGCATACTCATCATCCCAGTACTTGGGAGGCTGAGTCAGTAAGACTGCAACTTTGAAGCCAACTGGACAGCATAGCTAAAGACATTATCTCAAAAGGAAACAAACAAACAAAAAACCAGTAAAAACTCACATTGTTTAGGCAGAAAATACCACTTTTAACCTAAAGGCACAATATCTAACAAATTAACAAAATTAACCTTCCTTTTTTATTTTGAAACAATGCAAAGGTTAGATTTACACAGTATTATCACAGATGCAGTGTCCTTCCAAGAACAAAGAACATAGCAGGGAAACCCTGCAAGAAGCATGAGAAACCACCAAATGCCCTCCAGTCTGCTGCTTGTCAGCATTCTCCGCAATCCATTTTGCATGGTCTCTCAACATCTAATGTGCAGAACAGTCACATTTGCTGGCCTGGTACTTTTCAATTACATCCCTTTGCTTGGTCTGCCACGTAACAGGCCGCAGGATGACAGGGAGAGCAAGGTGGAAAAGACACGTATCCCCTTTATACCCCTGCCCCTCATGCTTCCCAGCACTACCTCACACCAGGCAGGTCACCGTTTCTGTGGGGTACTTGTTGGGATGCCCCTAAAACACATCTCATGGCTCAGATTGCTGTCTGTGCAATAATGATGCGTGTCCACTTCCAACTGACCAGTAGGTCTTTATTTGTTTTATCTATAGATCCACAGAGTGTGATCAGTACCAAATAAATGAGATATTGCCAAATGACAAAAACGCTGGATGTAGCATCAAAAGCAGCACTGTAAATTCAGAGCTTCCGTATTTTCCTGAGGAGATTATATACACCAGTTAATTATACGACTGACTGACTTTTCTGTGTAATAATTTAATACATACCTCCATGATAGACCTTTTAATCCTAGGATAAATAACTTTGGTCGTGGATAATTTTAGATAAAAAAAGATGTGACACAGAAAATTATTATCATCAATAAAATTACAGGATTCATCATTGCACCATAAATGTAATCAGTTATTTGTTGATTCATTTTTATGGAAGAAATTAAAATATTGAAAACACAAATTGTTTAGGATTTTTCAAATTAAAAAATTTTTTTGTTTTATGTCCTCACTCCAGGCCCTGTGTAAGGAATCATATCTCTTTATTTTTGTTTATTGTTTTAATCAAAAAGTGTTCTTTGAGCCTGAGTGGCAACTGTAACTAACAAGTAATGTGGGGAGTCAAGAACTCAGCCTTAATAGTAATAAAGAAAGGGGAAAACTCAAACATGCTAGGAGTTTTAAAATCTTTTTTGTCCTGAAACAAGTATTTGAATCCTGTTAAGTTTCTGATTTATTTTGCTTTCAAGTATAGCTAGAAGTATTTCTTAGACTTCATTCTTAGTCTCTACAAAGTTCAACCACAGATTAATAGCAAGATTCCAAGCAATTTGTCCTTTTGTTTCATAAAATATTCTATCTTGAAAGAGTGTGTAATCAAAGTAATGAGAGAATTTTGTAGCAATTGATTTCTAACTTTTAAAAACACAGATAATATGGAACAATAAATAGAGAATAATGTAGTTAATAGAAAATGTATTAAAAGTATAAATTCTATAATTATGAATTAAAATAGTGATGTTCTATCATTTTGGTTCTCAATATGAAAAAGTATGAGTATACAATGTCGAGTCAAAGGGCATTTTTATACATTGAGTGAGAGCTAAAAAGCACTGCAGAAACATAAGCATAATCAGAATGGCAATAGAGGGCAGAATTGAGTGGCTTTTTATTTTTATCTTTTTGCTTTTCTGTGCTTTGCAAACTTTCAAGCATAGGCACAAATTATTAAGATTAGCAAATATGTTTTAAATTTACAACAGCTGCATTCTAGGTTAATACTTTGGTTGCAGGATCTTATAGAAAGGATGATTCTTTTGGAAGGAATGATTACATTGCTGGTAATCATCCAAAGGCCCATCTGTTGTGCCAGCTCCTTACTCTGTTGGTCCTCCATACTCTCTGCTCCTAAAACATCTGCTCTTGTAGTAAGACACAATGGACAACTGACAACAGAGTGAACATTTTCTTTCACTATAAATTAGTTCCCACCACAGTTCCATCTCAAGCAGGTATGACCAAATAAAAACTTTTACTTTTAATTCCTGAATTTGTCATTGCAAAATGCAATGAAAGCCCTGACTTTGAAGCATGTTAGTAACCAGCGGTGTTACCGAAACTGCATGTGATAGTCTTCTTACCTCAAGGAATTCATGCTTTAGCTAGAAATTTAGATATAGTAATCAAATAATTACAAAATGGCATGAACTATTACAACAGTTGTCATTTAGAAGTGCTAAGTGAGTACAATGAAGCAAACCAGTGTACTAGGAGAGCCTAAGAAGAAGATGTGGTTTGGAAAAGTAGGGAGTAAAGAATGCATGAGGGAACACCTGTGTCTGCAGAGGGAATTCTGCAAGGTATACAAAGGCTGGAAAGCATAGACTGAGACAGGAACAGCAAAAGTTTCAGGGACCAGAATGCTGCAGGCAAAACTGAAATCTACTTGGAATCTGCTTTGGGTTCATTAGTAAGGCATGCTGAGATGATAGCATTTATGGATGCCACTGTCTGCTCAGTTCAGTGAGTCCCCTTTGCTGCTGTTTCTGAAGCCATGACCTCTCTCTCTCTCTCTCTCTCTCTCTCTCGTCCTTCAGTATTTTTTGTAGGGTTGGTTTGGTGGTCATGAACTCCCCCAGTTCCTCTTTGTCATGGAAGCACCTTGTTTCTCCATTAATTTTGAGAGATATCTTTGCAGGGTACATCAATTCAGGTTGGAGGTTATTTTCTTTCAGGGCTTGGAATACTTCATTCCAAGCTCCTCTTGATTTGATGGTTTGTGTTGAGAAGCCTGTCATGATTCTGATGGGTTTTTCTTTATAGGTTATCTGTTTCTTTTCTCTGACAGCTTTTAATATTCTGCTCTTGTGTTGAATTTCTGGGATCTTGATTATTACATGTCTGGGTGTTGTTCTATTTTGGTTATAGCTGGCTGGAGTTCTGTATGCCTTATATATCTGAATATCATTTTCTTCTCCTATGCTTGGGAAATTTTCTTTAATTATTTCTGTAAATAACCTTTGTATTTCACTTGTGTTTACCCCTGCTTATTTACTCATATTTTTTATTCTTAAGTTATAGATCCTCTTGTCATCTTCTAGACTTTGTAATGTTAATTCCTGATTCTTTGTTATTTTTAAGAGATCTTTCTTTTCATGATCACACACTGCAAACCTATCTTGAAGGTTTGACAGTCTATTGTTAGTTTCTTTCAAGAAGTTTTGCCAGCTTTCAATGGAGATTTAATTTCCTGGTAATCTCTTTGAATCTGTTTCATATATTATAAATTTTTTTATATTGTTCATCAAAGGTTTCTCTTTTTCTATATTCCTCTATTCTTCCATCTGTGTCTTCTTGAGAGGTTCCTCACATTGTTTTTATTATTTTTCTTATATATTCCTTTACTTGTATTAATATTTCTGTTTTAAGCTCTTTTATAATTTCACAAAGATATTTCTTTATGCTGTTGCTTCAGAAACTGCTGGTGTATAACTCCTGATCTCTTCTGTGTTTACCTTTCCTGGGACAGTACTACTTGGGTTGGAGGCTGAAGTCTGCCTTTTGTTTCTTTCTCTTGTCATGTTTCTGGTTTCTTCCAGACAGGTGGATAGTGGGATCCCCAGCACTTCCTGTATTGGTTATAATTACTCTGAAGCATGCTGGCTAGGGATTGCTGCCCCCAATCTGCAGGTGACCACTGGAGTACAAGCAGAAGTTGACCCTTCTGATCTGGTCAACCACTAGGAGTCTTCACCACATTAGTGTGTGCCACACAGTCAGGGTTGGTTACGGATAGCTTTATGGAAAACTTGGCCTTGGATATTGGATCATGCACAAGGACAGGACTCAATCCAAGTGATTCTCACCAATCTGCTCTGCACTAGGAGTCACTGAATGAAGCTGGCTGCAGTTCTGGTTCTGGGCTTATCCTGCCCAACTCTAAAATGATGCCCAGCCAATTGCCCACTCCAGGGGAGGACTGAGTTCCCCACACTCACTGCATACCAGTGCAGTTCTCCGGTCTGTTGCTCCCTCCTGTGACTACATCCTTCCCACAAGGCCCTTCGGCTTGCCAACCTCCAACTTAACCGTGACTGTGCATCTTCGGACTCCAGTGGCCTTTTGGACTTTTGTGCGAGTGCATCTGGCTACTGTCTTCTGTTCACCTTTTTCTTTTCTTTCTTTTTTTTCACTTTAGTTTCTTCCTGTGTTGAGAGGATCCATGTCCTTCCATCTGGTCTCCACAGTGTGATATTCCAGCATCTGGGGTGTTTCTCTCAGAGAAGCTTTTTACTTTACTGCTTATTGATCCTCCATCTTCCAAACTTCTAAAGAAGGTAATTTTAAAGACTCTGTTAGCTCCTTTATTCTTTGATGCTGCTTGACAATAGAAACATGTATTTATATATGAGTATGTATATAAGTACATGTGTGCATTTTATAGCAATGTAAAATTGAATTAACTAAATAAAATCACTTTTCTTACTTCCTTTCCAGTATTATTAATTCATTCATTCAAAAATATTCAGTTTTTTTACTATATATTATTTCATACATTGGAGGAAAAAGAATGAATAAAATAAATCTCTGCAAAGATGTAGTTCTAATGGAGGAAATAAAAAACAAATGTAAATTATATAACACAACTCATTTTAGTGACTATTTTTATAAAAAATTAAAATCAGAATTAGAGAATTGATAAGCCTTTGGAGGAAGAGCTATTTCTAATGAGTGCTCAGGTAAGAATTTTCTTGACAAGCTAACACTTTTGATGGTGCCCTTAATGACCTGGTTTGAAATTCTCTTCAGATAATAACAATAGGAGAGGCAAAAAAAGACAAGAAAGCATGAAGAGAGTGACTATCATACAGAATCATGGACTATAAAATGGCAATGAAAAAAATTATGAGGTCTCAGGGACAAAGAAAAAGGGGATGACAGATGAAAGATTTGAGGTTTGCTGCACTAGTAGGTTAACTAGAAAAAGGGGAGATTCTGGGTGGTCTTGATTGGCTGAATTAAAAATTGCACCCAATGAGAGATATGGTAGAGAGTAGCCCAAGTCACTCTTTATTTTTGTAGAATATAATCATAACCCAAGTATCAAGCTATAATCCACAGGTGTAACTGTGAGACACTGCAAGTTTAGCACTAGGCTGCTGCAGTACTGTGCTTACCATGATAAAGTGAGTCCCACATACTGTCTTGTTTCTCAATGCACATGACAGTCATGCTTACACAACACTGCAGTGTATAAAGTGTATAATATGACTATGCCTCAAAACAATAGATGTAATTTTAAAATTTTTTACTGCTAAAAATACACTGGAGATAGCTGAGCCTGCAGAAAGTATTAAACATTTATGCAGGTGAAAGCCTTTGCCTCGATACTGAAGACTCCTGATGGATCAAATTGTTGCTTACTATAGGCTGGGTTGCCTGTGGCAATGTCTTAGAATTAGAAAACAAGTATATTTGATGCATGAATTGACTCTTACTTCATAAAAGGTTCTTCTGTAGCACACAGTTTTGCTGGATAACATTCTACCCACATTTTTCAAAACTTAAGACAACTCCCTCACACTCTGCCAAACTCCTCACTTTATGTTATGATCAAATCCCTTCATTGTTATTGATAATGTTTCCAGCACCTTCAGCAGGAGTAGATTCCATCCCCTCAAAACCACTGCTTTTGCTCTCCCCCAAGAAGCCACTCATCCATTACTCATGTCACTCATGTCACCTCACTCACTCATGTCATGTGGCCATCACTATACAGTCAAATATTCAGGCTGAAATTCTAATTTCAGTTCCCTTGCCGTTGCCATCATGTATACAGTGACTTCCTCCACTGAAGTCTTGAAATTTACAGACATTTTTTCTGGGTGGGCATCAATTTATTCCAAAATCTTACTAAGGTTGGTATCTTGGGCTTTTCCCACAAATCAAAAATCATGGCATCCAGCAGGGTGAATACTTTCCAGAACATTTTAAATTTACTTTGTCCAGATCCATCAGAGCCATCGCAACTACTAGAAGTTACAGCCTCATGAAATGTATGCCTTAAATAATAAGCCTTGGAATTGGAAGAAATCCTTCATCCATGAATTGCAGAATGTATATTGTGTTTCAAAACATAAAAACAACTCTGATCTCATCACGTATCTCCATCAAAGCCTTTAAGTGACAAAATAAATTGCCAAGGAGTAGTATATTTTGAAAAGAATCATTTTTCCCTGTACAACAGATCAAAACAGTGGGCTTAAAATATTCAGTAAGCTGTGTTGTAACCAGATTTGCTGTCATGCAGTTTGTTCTTCCATATACAGAGCACAGGCAACATAAATTTACTATTTTTCTTAAGAGCTCTAAGGCCTTGTGCACAGTAAAAATGAACGACATTGGCATCATCTTTGAGTCTGTAGCTGTGTTAGTCCATGTGACAACAGTCAGCCTGTCTTTAGGAGCCAGGAACTGATTCTCCTTTCTAGCTATGAAAGTCCTAGATGACATCTTCTTTCACCAAGAGACTGCTAGTCTTCACTGAAGGTCTGCTGTTCATGTAACGCCTATGTTTAACTACTCCGACCATATGACCACTTGCTGCTTCAGCTTGAACTCTTATGTTTGGATCAGGCTTTTTCCCTTAAAATTCATGAACCAATCTGCAACTTTAAACTTTTCTCTTGCGATTTCCTCACATCTCTCAGCCTTCCTGCAGGGCTTGACATAATGACACCTTGGAAGACACTTGGGTCCCTCATTGAAGTAATGGGCAGAGTGATTCCTCAAAACTAGATTTTTCTGCCTCTAAAATGTTATGTGGCAAAGAAATGACAATGTGTTTTTAAGCAATAAGCCTATGGTTTCTCTGCCACATTAACTAATAATAGGTACTTAAACACCTTGCTAGTTAAGTGCCCCACAGATTAACAACCTCAGAACCATTTCAGATCTTATTAGAAATGCAGACCTTAAAATGTCACTCCAGACCTACTAAATCAAACTAAGTTTGAGGTGGTTCCTCAGATGATTATTATATACAATAAAGCATGAGAAATACTGAAGAAATGCACAAGGGTTGAATGTGAAGTCTAGCTCTTGAGGTCTGCATATGATCAATGAAATGGAAAGTTAAGGTAGGGTGCACAAAGCAAAGACTGTAGTTAAATAGATTAATAGCAAGAAGCCAGAATAGAAATGAATCTATAAGGTGACTGAAGCCACCCAGAGTGATGAGAGAAAAGTATTCAAGAGAAACATTGACCAAGAACCAAAATCTTTTATTAGGGGAATGTGATGGCTAATTCAATGTGTCAGTAACAGCCACTGTGTTCATCAGATTTCCCACAATTTAAAGGAGGAGAGGTTTAATTTGACTCATGATTTCACAAGGTTTAGTGGGTGGTTGGTTGCTTCTGAGGCAGAAGGGTATGGCAGACAAAAAGTTGCTCAACCCATAGCATACAGGAAGCAGAGCAGCAGAACAGTGCCAGCAAGGGAGGGGCCAGGAACAGGATATAGTATCTGAGGCAAGACCGCTTTGTTCCAACCACGCACACCTAAATGTTGTTTACTTTCCTAATTCCCTAGGAATCTCTCAGCCACCCATGCTGACAAGCTAGCTTGACTGTCCCAGTCACATCACCTCGCATTTCATTCTGAGTGTGCCTGATGGCATTTCTGAATAGGCTTAGTATTTAAAATGGTAGCCTGAGTGTAGTACACTGCCCTACCCTGGTCGAACATGTATTGTTGAATCAGTGGAGAGACTAAATGAAATGAATGCCACAAAAGAATTCTCTGCCCAATTTCTTTGTCCAATGGCTTGTTCTAGAACATCAGTCTTCCCTTGCTTCCAGACTAGAATTTAACATCAGATGTTCTAGGCTTCCGGTATTTGTTCTCAGATGGAAATTATACCATCAACTTGCCTGGCTCTACAGTAGGTAGGTGGCAAAAATTTGTGTGATTTCTCATCATCCATAGTTGCATGAGCTATACCTTATTGCATCTGTGAGTGTGCTGTTAATTACATTTCTCTGTACAACATTGACTTGGTACAAAGAATGTTTCTACAGGAGCACACTTTCAATTAACAGTTTTCACACTTCTGGAGGTTCTGAAATTTATCTATTATATTTACAACTATTAAAGAGTTTTTCAATAACAAAGGGAGTACTGATAATCCATGGAATTAACTGGTAACGGAAATATCTGAATTGCATTTTCCTAATAATTAACCAGAAGAAAGAAGTTGGATAACTGAGCATAAGATTTCTTTGAACATCTTTGGAAAACAAATATATTTACTGTTCACCTCTAACACCATTGGGCAAAGGGGTAAAAGTAAAGGATGAGCTCCAAAATTTGAATTCTTACCTCAAGCACTGCATAAATGGTCTCAAATAATTTATGTGTCCCCAGAAGAAAACCTTTATTATTTTATTATGGTGAGATGGCTCAAAATCAAATGTAGAATTTCATCCTCTGACTAATTGAATTAGAACACAAATTGAATTCCCACCCTCACACATTAGCTACAGCTAAACTGAGGTCTCTAATTAAGAATGCATAAGGGAGGATGGAGCAGTGAGTACCAGCAACCCACTTTCTTCATAGGAGTGGAGGCCACACAGGGACCAAGAGAGAGCTGACAGAAGGGAAGACAATAGGATCAAGTGACATAGAAGGAACATAGCTCACCTCTAGGGGTCAGAGACGACACCCCTGCAGAAGCAGTAAAGACAGAGACTTTTCTGCTCAGGGACAAACTGAGACCTAACTTGGGCCAGGAAAATCTGAATGCAGCCACAGGCAGCAGTGAGAACTGAAGCCACTGTTTCCCCAGGGATCCCCAGAGTCCCCCGTGATCCCCAGGTGGGGAAGCAAAGGTGGAGTGGAGACAGTGCAGCCCCACAGGACAGAAGCAGGTGAGAGTCATGGTTTTATTTAGGAGAGGGCTCTGGGCTCAGGGCTGGACCTTCGGTGGCAGAACGGTACCGCAGTCACTGCATGCCAGTTTCCCAGAGTGGACTGAGAGAAGGGCAGTCCGGTCACAGTAGCCCGCCTACAGCTGGAAGGCAGACTGGGAGGGCTTCTGCTGAGAGGAGGGGCTGGGACCACCTAGGCTAACAGACTTCTGCACCCAGCACTGCTCCAGGTGGGACTGCCCTTGGGCTTCCAGTTTGGACAAAGATAAGCCCTGCTGGAGTTCTGCTTCTAGCAGGAACCTGAAGGGAGGAGCCAAAGATCCAAAACAGTGGAATTTATTTTTCTAGTCTTTAAGTGTATTAGTTTCTTATTTATTTTATTTTATTTTATTTTATTATTGTATTGTATTGTATTATATTGTATTTTATTATTTTAAAAGGCAACACAGAAAAAGGGATAGAAATGATACTGAATTTCAAAAAAAGTAGTAGGAGGGCTGGGGATTTAGCTCAGCAGCATAAGCACCTGCCTTGCAACGATGCAGTTGTAAGTTCAATCCCTGGGACCAAAAAAAAAAAAAAAAAGTAGTAGGAAATTAACCCTAGTTAATACATTGCATGTTGTTATCTTAGAAATAGTTGTTCAGGTTACAATAGACATTGTAATAATGAAAAGGAAAGAAAGTGCTCAAAAGGAAAGAACAACTGGGATAGGGGAAAGGAGAAAAGGAAGAAAGGAAAAGATTATACGTATGTAGATATACATATATAACTGTATGTATGTATATGTGTGCAAGATAGATAACTATAGCACTAATCTCTGCTAGTTCATCAAAAAGAACAGCTTGTGCTGTCGTTGTTTGATCATTTTTAATGCCTAGATCTTGTAACCCAAACAACTCTTTTGTCATTTTTCATGCTCATAGTATGTTTAAACCTAGAAGGTAAAAAGGTAAAACACTTGAAGACATAGAAGTAGGAAAATAGTAAATAAAAGCAAAAATCAACAAATGGATTGTATCAGACTAAAATCTTTTGTACAGCAAAAGACTCAAACCTACAGTAAAAAGACAACCTACAGAATGGGGAAAAAATTCCAGATATCCCTCAGACAGAGGACTAATATCTAGATTATATAAAGAATCAAAAAATTAACCAACCCAAAATTAAAGATCTAGCAAGAAATGGGCTAGAGAAATGAGCAGATATTTCAAAGAGGAAGAAATACAAATGGCCAGCAAATATATGTAATCCCTAGCCATTAAAGAAATCCAAATTAAAACAACACTAAAACTTCATCTTATTCTGGAAAGAATGGCAATCATTAGGAAATCAAACTATAACAAATTCTGGCATGGTGTGGTAAATAAAAGAACTCTCTTACATGGTTGGCAGGAATGTGGACTAGTACAACTACTATGGAAATCAATATGGAGAGTCATCAAAAATTGAAGTTAGAAATTCCATATAACCTAGTTATATTCATACTCATATCTTCCCTCAAAGAGCTTAAATCATACTACAGTGATGCATAGATAACAATGTTCATAGCAGTACAATTTGTAGTAGCTAAATCCTTGAAGTGGTCTGTCTACCCATCAATAGATGACTGAATAAACAAACTGTGGTATCTATACATAATGAAATACTATTCTTCTTTGAAAAATGACAGATTTGAGGGGTTTTTTAAAAAGAAAATAGATGTTCTTGAAAACATAATGTTGAGTGAAATAAATCAAACACCCATGATTGAATACCATATGGCATCCTTCATTTGAATGAGGCAAAGTGCAAACAAAGAAAATGATAAAAGATAGAAAAAGACAAGGGGACAGATATAGGGAAATGATCCAAGGGAACAGGCATAGGAGTAAGGGAGAGGGGAAGGGGAAATGAGAGGAATAAAGATATACCATGTTCAGGACCCTAATAAACCTAATCAATGTAAACATTACTATCAACAAGCATGGAAAAGGTGATTGAGGAAACAGATAAGAAGGAGCGAGGAGGAGGGAAGGAGAATAGAATTAAAACAAGCTGTGATACATGCATGAAGCCTCTCCCCAAGATGCTTATAAACTGCATGAATTACACACATGTACTAATAAATATTTTTAACAAAGAAAGAAAGAAAGAAAGAAAGAAAGAAAGAAAGAAAGAAAGAAAGAAAGAAAGAAATCCTTTTAGTAGAAAAGGGCAGTGAAATGTGAAGATCCTGATGCTTTGTGCACTAAATCCCTAAATATCTGATGAGACTTCTTTGCCAGTGGAAGAGTCTAACCACCCACCTCAATAGAATCAGGAATCCATTGCCATAGAAGAGGTTTCTCTACCTGTAGTGGTACCTGCTTCTCTATCAACATAAGGAAATTAACCCAAAGGGTAACATTACCTGGGTTAAACAGACATTTTTTATTTCTGAGTTGGGCCCATGCAAGACAATATTTTCCCTAAGAAACTATT
The DNA here is from genome assembly GCA_004027295.1 of Dolichotis patagonum. Taxonomy (NCBI): domain Eukaryota; kingdom Metazoa; phylum Chordata; class Mammalia; order Rodentia; family Caviidae; genus Dolichotis; species Dolichotis patagonum. The sequence goes on along the minus strand of PVJX010019282.1, from coordinate 6,887 downwards.
TTTAAAATCCCTGTTTATTTCTAGGTGGATAGCTAGATTGATGTCCTGGAAAGACTATTAAATTAAGTACAGATTGTGATCTATACAAAGTACCATTGTACTCCAAAAAACTAGTTTGAGTTTTCTAATCTATACAGAGAGAAATGTGGAGGATATTTGTGAGGATAAATAGTAAACATGTGGGAAAATAGAAGTGACATAAAATTGGGTCAGGCTATATTTTTAATATGGACTCACTAAAAAGAGATTCTGTGTTTAAAGCTGTAATTTGGTTTGGTTTGTTTGGTTAAAATATGAACTAAGAAGAGACTCAGAATAATTGGAAATGCAAGTGACTCTATGTTTAATGGACAAAAAGATTCAAAGCATTAGGGAGATTGTAATGTATGGGTGGATTTGTCATTTGAGACATTCGACTACATTGGGAAAGCACGGAAGGTTTATCATTCATCCATACTACGAGAAATAAGTTTGTAAAGGGAACCCTAACATCCTTAGAGAGAGCTCTGCTTATTTTCTCTGGGGGACAGAGCTTACAATGGATGTGGAAGAGACTGCATTGTGAAACCTAAATGAAATAGTAGCACGTGCATCCTGGAGTAGTGAAGCGTGATAGGACTCAGTTGCCAAAAGCAAGATAGATATGATGACCCAGGTGGAAGGCAGAGTCAAAGAAGCAGTCGAAAGAATCTGGTGAATGAATAAGTCTATAGCACACATTAGTTGTTTGTGGTGTTCTTAAAAAGTGACACAGACAAGAGGCCTACTAAGTTTATTTCTAGATCAAATAAACAAAAGTCTAATGTTAATTATAAAAACAGAACCACAGTCCCTTAGTTAATTATAGATTTGAACCAATTTATGCATTCAGAACACTCTGCATAAAGAAACCGGGTACACTTCAGGAGCACCTCTGGTATTCTGCCAGCAACACTTCTGGTATTCTGAACAGCTTGTATTTCTCCCATATCTAGTCCTCATTGTCTTTTAGCAGGTAAGTGTTCTTTGTGGAAAGGGAAATGAGCAGATCTTTTGGTAACTATGCGACTCTGGCTCTGAAGTGATACAAATTCTAGGGAACTCAAAGTATCAACGAGGTCCATGAGTTAGAATAACAGAGCAAGGAGGTCAGCGGGTCAATGAAATTTTACCTCAGGTCTATCTAACAGTGAGTCCCCAAACCCTGGGGTTATGTCTCTAGTTCAGGAATGCATAATTAGGGCAGATAAACTCAGAAGTTGGCATAATCCTTAAATTGGTTCCCTGACCAGTGGAGGAAGGACTATTATACAAATGAAGGTCAAACGAAAGCCACTAGAACTACCTCAACCTACGAAAATAGTAAATCAAAATCAATACTGCATTCCTAGAAGGATTATACAGAACACTTCAGCTGTCAGTCCTTGGAGGATGCAGAAGTAGTGATTTCCTCCACATCCACATTCAAGTCATCTATTTGGGTTCCACCAAAGACAGGTGAGCTGTGGAGTATGATAGGAATTGTTATAAGCTTATCACAACTAGCCACTTTCATTCGTATGGCTGTAAGTGAGGTGGTTGTATGGCTTGCACACACCCTTACACCTGCTATGCAGTTATTAAGCTAGAATGTGCCCATTTCTCCATTTCTATCAATAAAGACGACCAGAGGTACTTCAGTTTTAACTCCGAAGGCCAGTCCTCATTATTTTGTCTCATATGTTTGTCAATTCTCTAGCCCACACTGGCTCACAGTATCGATGGAATTCTGTTGATTGCATCTAGCAAGTGACAAGTCACTAAAAAGTCTTGGACTTATTAGTAAGATACTTGTGTGTCAAATGGTGGTAAATAAATCCAACAAAAGTTCAATAGCATTCTGCCATTATGAAATTTCTAGGAACCCTGTAGTGTGGATATGTTGCAATATTTCTTCTAAACTGAAAAATAAGTTGCTACTTTCTTCCCTTACTAACACTAGGAGAGGAATAGTGCCTAGCTGGTTTCTTGGGGGGACTATATATATCCTTATGTAGGTGTGTTATTCTAGCCTATTCACTGAGCGACCTAAAAAGATTCTAGTGTTGAGTCACAGAACAATAGAATACGTTGTAATAGATGTATGCTGGTGTGCAATTATTCATCCACTTGGCTTTATGATCAGCAGTGCTAGAAGAATGTTGCTTGGGTCCTTTGACAAATCTCTATAAATGAGTACAAAGCAGGCCCTCAGGATTTGGGAGCATAGCCCTGCCATCATTTGCTTACAACTACTTCTACCAATTCATGAAATAGCTCTACTAATAATCCTACCAATGAGGATTAGTATACATTGAACATTTAAGCCACCAAATTACCATATGTCTTGAGTTTCCCTGAAGTTAGAGGTGCATAGACGTACCCCGTCATCAAATGGAATTGGCATACTCATGACTGCCCTAAGCAGGCCCTAAAATACCAGCATGATATATGACGTAGTGGCCCAGATATTGAAACCCACTTTTCTTACAATGCTTTCTCTCACCCACAGGTACACGGCAAGTCCCCTGCAACCAGCTGACAAAGGAAAACAAGGTTCAGGCCTGGCTTACAAGTGGATCCACATAATATCCAAGTGCTACCAAAATGTGGGCAATTAAAGCACTAGAACTCCTGCTGAAAGATAAGTCCTGAAAGACATTCAGGGTCAGGGATACAGCTCAGTGATACAGCACCTGCCTGGCAAGTGTGACATTGAGAGTTCAATTTATGGAACAACAAAAAAGTTTTTCTGAAGGACATTAAATGAAGGGACTCCTCCCACTGACCAGAAGTTCCAACAGGGCACATGTTTGCTCTTCTTCTGGAGAACAAATATCCAAACATGCAATTACATACCAACTAGTGCCCTATGGCAAATGACTGACCGAATGGATAGGAACTCAGACGGAGCATGATCAGAAAAATCACAAAAATATTTGGGGAAAGACATGTGGATACTCTGACTGGTCAAAAATATGAGAATATGTGTGTTCCCTGGGCATGATCAACAGAGTGACCTCAGCAGGAGGGTTTTAATAATTGAGTAGATAAATTTACACATTCTGTGGATACCACTCATCTTCTTTCTAGCTACCCCTGTCAATTTCTGATGGATGCTTGAATAAAGTATTCATGAATGGAGGCCATGAAAGAATTTAATGGCATAGATTTCCAATTACTAATGCTGTTCTAGTTCCAGCCACTGCTCAAAACCATATCAACATCGAAGATTAATACTTAATGTCCAATATAGTTCCATTCTCCAGAGGGATCAAGCACATTCCTGGTGGCGAGTTGATTACACTAAAGCATTTAAATTATGGGAAATGATCATTTTACTCTTACAGGAATATAAAATTCATGTAGATGTGGATTTGTTCACCTGGCGTAAAATTTTTCTGCAAAACCTACCATGTGAATTTTACTGAATGCCCTATATACTCTTCTGGCATTCTGATCCACATTGCTTCTTGTCAAGGAATTCACCCCATTAAAACTGAGGTATGGGAAGAGGCCCTTGTCTATGGAATCCACTATTTTACTATGTTCAGTCATAGAGAACTATGACTGGAGTTTAGAATGCTATCATTTAATAGTAATAGGACTGGGGAGACTAAAAGTCCTGTCCCTTCAAATGCTTCTTGTATTTTTGACTTCCGAAACAAGAATTTTCTATCCTTTGAGTGTATGAAGATCACCTCTCAAATAGTGGTCATATGATCTGTTTCAAGGAAGAAGAGGTAGGGAAAATCCCAGGCAGCCGCCCTAGGTTTTATTACTTGTTACAAAGGGGTGAAAATGATCATCATGTTTCTCCTATTTCCTTTAATCCAAAAGGGCCATACTTTGGGGTGACATATCATGAACTCCATTATTTTTCAGAAGGTTGACTATATTCTAAACCCACATCCAATCTATGGAGCTATTTCTCTGATAACCAGAATACATGGCTCCAAGAATCAAGGGCTGAAAATGTGAGTGACACTACATATTCGTTCTAAAAATGCACTTACAAAATGTTTGCTTCCCATTTCCATGACCTTATAATCTAATGACCTAGAGGTCTTCCTTGTAAAGAGGGGAGTACAGTTGCAAGAAGACACACAGAGATTCCATTGACCTGGAAGCCAACAGCCAATTTAGCTTCTCATGACTCTGCAACAACAAAAGGAGTTCCTATGATAACTGGGGTGACTGATCATGATTAGCAAAAGGAAACTGGAACCCCACTCCACAGGAGGAGGCAGATAGAGTATATACAGAACATAATAAGGGCTTTAGGGTATCTCATGGTATCACTAACCCCCGTCATTAATGCCAATGCAAAATTACAACAACTAACGAGGAACAACCAGTGGTCTGGATCCTACAAGAAGGAAGGTTTGTTTTACCTCAACGGATAAAAATATAAGGCTGAAGTTGCTGAAGAAGGCAAAGAAGTTAACTAAAGGAAGTCACAGATACAAGCTATGACCACGTAAGAAGTTACAGCAACAAGGAATACAATTTCTACAAGCATTTCCTCTTTATTTTATAATGAACATTTCTGTGTCTATGTTTATACTCTATTTATAGACTATATTTATATTTATTAGTATATTTTAGTCATATTTATTAGGAAGATATAAGTAAACATGTTTTGTTTATCCTCTTATTTCCTTATGTAATATCACCTGTACAGACTTTATATCTTAATATTCAGATATTATTAATTTTACACTATAATACTTAAGATAGGACTTCGACAGAGTCATCAGTGAAGGAGTTTATCTCCCCTCTGAGTAAGGGCTTATTGAAGTGTTGCTTGTTTGCAGGATACTTTTAACATGTTAGCCAGAACTATGACCTTATTATTTCTACAAAGACTAACTCTGGTTTAGGTAGCTGCCCTAAGTGCCAAACTGACAAGGGATGGTCTTATGAGGCCTCATTCCGTGTGTCACTCTACCTGGGCCACTGGTGCCCAGGCTTTTGGTGAAGCATCATGTTCTACATATCTGTAAAAATGTTCATGGATACTAACGTTTGAGGAAGTAGCCTGTGTGGATGAGCTTCCAAAAATCAACTGAGAACCAAGTAAAACGAAAAAGATGAGTAAAAGGGGCTCCTGTTGCTTGACTAACTGGAGTTGAATGTTTCTGCTGCTGCTGCTGCTGTTGCTGCTGCTGCTATTGATGTTGTTATTTTCCTGTCTTTTGACTCAAATTGAAATATCAATTGCTCGTGGATCTGAAGCCTGCTAAGTTTCAGACTTAATTTAGGTAATAAGTATCACTGAGTACATAATCAGCTACTTACACAAGCCTTTAGGTTCTGACACAAACTTGTATCTCTGACTCTCTTGCTTCTCAAGACTTTGATTTGGGACAGAAGTACATAGCCCTCTCTTGGAACTCCAGCTCACCGACAGCAGATCTTCAGGCTATTTCACCTCCACTGTCTTGAAAGTCAATTCCATATTCACACACACACATGCGTGCATGCACACACACACACACACTGGTTGAAATATGAATTGTTGCCACCAAAACTTACAGTGGGACTTGTTCCCAAGGCAGCAGTGTTGGCAAGTGGGTCCTAGTGAAAGATATTTGTGCTTAAGGGAAGAGTCCTCTTAAATAAATCAGTGCTTTTCTTAAGCTACTGAGTTCATAATTGTTAAGCAAGTACATTTCTTGTGCCTTGAGTCTTCTGTATGTACTTGTTTTTTCATCAACTTGCTATGATAAATTGAAGCAGCATGAAGCCCTCCACTACTTGATGGAACCATTTAGTCTTTATCTTCCCAGACTTCAGAAAAACAAAACAAAATAGACCCTCTTTTTTTTTATAAATTACCCAGTCTTGGAGTGTCTGTTATAGCAACAGATACATAATTCACTCCATGAATTATGATGATAGATGATAGATAGGTAGGTAGATAGATAGATAGACATAAAGATGGGAAAATCTATCAATTCTGTTTACCTAGAGAAATTTGACTAGGACAAGTAGACATTCAGCAATAAGATATTTTTAAAAGACAGTAAAAAGAGTTAACAAGGATAAAAAATTGCATATAGTTATTTGATGAGCTAGAATTTTTTAAATATAAAGAAAAAATTGTTTGGAAGTAGTCATGAAGATCAAGAATTACCACACAAATGAAGTCTTGTGATAATTCTGCTGTGAAGAAAAACAAAACTACAGAAAGAAGAAAAACTATACTGAAATAGGTGTGAGGAACCTGAATCTTGAGGATATCACAAGATTTCAATTGAAGTAAATAAGCGAAGGAAAAATTGTCAGAAGCACTTGAGAAATTGTGAGTGCAAACAAAATATCATGGAAAGAACTGGGAAGCAAAGAGGGGTGAATGGGTGCAAATAAATGCGAGATAAATGGTCATATGAATATGGATAATATAAGATGTATTTCTAGTCTTTTCCCTTCTAAACGAAAGGAACTGAAAAATTTTAAATGAACTTCTAGGAAGACTGTAAGAGAAAATGAAAACTCAATTAAAAACAGATATTGTAATTGAAGAAAATAGATGACTGTCCATTTCAGATCCAAATTGAGTTCATAATAACAACTTCTTTAAATTCCAGCTTTAAAACAGTGCTACATCAGCTGGGTAATGAGACATAAGGTAACGAGTACCTTCTAGTACAGAAAACACTGCAGCAACAGAAGCCATCAGTGCTCAGAGGCCTCTTATGATGACACAGGATCACTTGGAAAATTCAAGACTTCAGGGAGGATGAGAATTACAATGTTATTAATGATTGAACTAATTTTTTGTCAAATACTTGGTAACCATTGCTCTAAAAGATAACACAGCTGTATTTCCCTTTTTTTAAATTTTATTTTAAAGAGAATAAAACAAAAGAGGGCAGTACAGAGCA
>PVJX010019281.1:0-34597 GCA_004027295.1 Dolichotis patagonum | reverse complement strand
AACTCACTATGTCATGTATGTGTATGTGTGTCTGCATGTCTGGTCTTTGTTTATCCTATTATCACAAAGTAATAACCAATATAATGTATCTCTCACTTGTCAAGAATCAAATTCACAGATCACCTGTCAGCATGGGCTCATTTTGGTGAGGGCCCTCTTTCATAGTTCAGTGTCATATTCTTGTTGTATCTTTATAGTGCAAGTGAAAAATCTTTAAAAGACTTCAGAGATTTCTATCATAAGACACTGATTCTATTAATGACACCTAACCTTCATGACCAAATTGTCTCTCAAAGGCTCATTTACTAATATTATCACATAACTTAAATATAAAATGGGGGGAAGCACAAATGTTAGGTTCAGTGCATATAGATATGCAATTTTCCTTTCTATATCTGAGCATGTCTACCATGTATAAATGCACACAAAAACAATCATGCCCAACTTAACAGCATCATATGTGAAAAAAATGTGTCATTCTATGACTATTCTGAATGTATAAACACCATAGTGTGTATTTACAGAAACTTAAATGTCAGAGCCTACTACTTCTAAGTAGGCCACTGTAACAAAATGGAAAACTTTTTTTGCATCTAAATATAGAAAAAGTATAGAAAATGTCAGTATAGAAGACATACAGACAGTACATCAGACTAGGAGTCTTACCGTGAATGGAGCTTCCAGGACTGGAAAGAATTCCAAGTGAGTCAGTGAGAACAGAGAGTGAGGGAAAGGGACAGATCATACATTATGGTGCATGACTCTGTCCTATTCTTTTTAAATCTTTTTAAATTGAGCAATACTATATATACTTTTTCTCAATGATAAATTTTTCTTACAATGACTTTTTAGATTTATAAACTTTGATTTAAAAAAATCATAGCTCTACAAAAATATTTTTTTCTTTATATTCTTAAAGGATTTTGTACTCTTAATACATCATATTTTATGTTTTTAAATTTTTACATCATTTTGCTCCAACAATTTTCACAAAAAAGATGGACATCAGTCCATACATTAACCTAGGTCTACACAGGATTAAAATCCTACCACTGTCTCTCCCAGCTCCAACTGCACGTACAGGAGCTGTTGTCTGCTGAAGTACCAATACCTTCCTCTGAAGTAAATCCCCAAACACCTGCCTGAAGATGTTTTACAGATAACTTTTGTTAATCAGTAGTGTTACACTCTACAATAATGAGAAAAATTTTAGTATAGCATGTACACAATTCAGTAACAATTATTTATCATCATTATCAAGTGTTAAGTATTATTTATAATTTTATGTGCCAGGACAGTTGTTTTGTTTGCAACAGCCTTGCCACAAGCATGAGTAATGTGTTATACTACAATATTACAGTGCTTGTGTCAACATAGATGACAGTCTTTTCAGCTTGATTATAATTCATGGTACCATCATTATGGATGTGATCCATCCAACTGTATGTAACTATGTCTGTGCAGCATGTATGTGTGTGTCGGGGGTGTAGGTGTGAGAGTCAAAGAGATGGAGAGGGAAGAGAAACTGGAAGAAAAGTTATTTACTAAGGAATTGTCTTACATGAATGTAAGGTTTGGCAAGTCAATCCACATAGTAGGTTAAGCAACTGGAGACTTAGGGAAGACCTAATGTAGTGCTTTAAGTCCAGAGACTTAAGATGCTAAAGTCTTACTTCCTTTTGTGATTTCATTCTGTTTACTCTTAAGACCTCCAACTGAATATACGAGACCCATCTGCATTCTGAAAGATAATCTGAAATTCTGAAATGATTTTAATGTTAGTCTCCTTTGTAAAACCTTTTGTGAAAGTACTTACATATTGGTGTTTAACAAAATATTTGCCTAGTTAAACTTATTCCAAAAATTAATCCATCTCAGTCACCTACAATCTAAAACAGAACATGTCTGTATATCAAAACTTTCCAGCTGCTGTTGCTTCACTGTGTCAATTTAATTTCTTTTTTTCAGTTATGTCTTTTTACATTTTCCTAAAATTTAAGAAAATGCTCCTATAGATATAAGTTGTTGCATTTGCTAATTTTCAGAAAAATTAAATTCACTTTGGGCTATTCTCCTCGACTTTATGAACCTCGCTTTTTTCCTTTTGTGTAATTGTCCTATTTGTGTCAACAAGAGATATTTGTATAATGAATCTGGCTATTGAATGCAGAAAGTCTGCTGCTTAAGTGCTGCTGAGGAAAAGTCTTTCTCATTTTACACATTACATTACATTGTTTTGCTTGGTGAAATATCATGTATTTCACAAACACAATACTTCCTGCCTAGATTTTAATGATGTTGCATTTTTTTCTTTTTGATGACCCCTATGCACTGCATGTTCATGCCCTACCTCCCAAATCATACGTTACCTCAACATGTGGCCATGGTGGCAGAGAGGATGAGAGTTTCAAGGTAGAGAGGGCCACCACTAAATGGGGTGGGGTACGTCCCTCTCTTTCCACCTGGATCAATGCTGAGCTGGGCGCAGAATATTCCAGGAGAGCCCCTGATTGCAAAACAAATGGGTGCTCTCGTCTAGATCCAAATACTCTAGAGTGAGAGAAAGTGAGACTGCAACTTCCGCTCTTGTAAGAGTGGTGCAGGCAAGGCATGCTGGAGTTAAACAACTGTGGGTTTACTTTCCACTCACAGTACCACCACATGGTAGACTGTTTTAGTCCCATTTTTTGTGTTTATCTTTAAATTAGTGTGGTACCTTGGTTCACAAACTTGACTCTTTCCATGATTTTGGTCACAAACCAAACTGGATGAGAATGGAATCAAATTTCCCCATAAGGGCATCATTGGCCCTAACACTTGAATTTGACTTGTTTCTAGTCCAATTTAGTTTGTGATCACAGTCATGCAAGGAATCACACTCATGAGCCAAGGTTCCATAGCATTGCATATAGATGATAATACAGTGTACATTTATAGAGCAATTTTGCTCATTTCATGCATTTAAGATGTTTCTGTCTTAAAACTTATAGAAACTTGTTTCCATGGAAATTCCAAAACAGTAAAAAAAAAAATTGTTGAGCTGATACAGAACAGCTGTAGATGTTATAATCATTTCTTTAAGTGCATGCCTATCAGTCTTATAATGCAAAGCTTTACCCACTTGCTTTATCTCTTCTTCAGATACTGTATAAGCAGCCACCTTCAACTCAGTATTATTATCCTTATAGATTCACAATACTTGATTTAGACACTATTTCATAATTTCTATATTTTATACATAATATCATGGTTACTACAAGATAGAATCTTTCCATTCTATTTTAATCCTCATTGCTGAAATATTAGTTTTAATAGAAGATAACATTTTATTCATGCAAATACTGGTACTTATTGAATCTACATGACATTACTATTATGTTTTTTCTGGTTCCTTTTTTTTTGTTTTGTTTTAACTAGTGACAAATCATTTTCTTTTTTTTTTTTTTTTTTTGCGGTACCGGGGATCAAACTCACGACCTCACGCTTGCCAGGCAGGCGCTTATGCCACTGAGCTAAATCCCCAGCTCCGACAAATCATTTTCATGTAACATGATTTTTTAAGGCTTATTAATTTTATGAAGGAAGTAATTCCAACAGTTAGCTTTAAACACACATTTAAATGTTCCAACACATCAGTTCTACTTATTGGCCTGAAGTTGAAATTCACAGCCTTCTAACTTTATTTGACTTGTTTGTTTTTTGTGTTTTATCTCCATTTGCTGTTTCTATATCAGAACACAGAAGACTTTGTAATTTATTTAACAAAGCAGTTTAACATAAAATATTGTAAGCCAAGAGCATGTTAGTGTCATCCTCTTGCCTTCTAAGGAGTGACTTGTCCTCTAGTGTGAGGCATAAAAACATAATGACAAACAGACATGAGTGGAAGATCAAGAACACAAGATGTATCCTGGTTTTAAAAATCCTACTCTGTATTAGTGGATCCATTACTGAGAAACAACAGCTCTCTCTTGCCATAAAACATTCATTTCTATATGAAGCCGTTATTCCTTTGTACCAGGCATCTTCTCCTAGGAGGTACAATCTCATAACACTGCCATGACAAAGAATTCAATCTCCATAAATTGTGGTGAGGCCAAACATTTTTCAAACTATAGCACAATTTAATATCAACAGTTAACAATGTATCTTTAATTAATAATTTTAGGACTAACAATCACAAATATCCTGTAGTTTTGTTTCATCTCATCTGATTTAAATGGCTACTTTTCTGGAACACATCGCTCATTAGCCTTTATAAAGGACTGGAGTTGTACAATCTACTGTTATAATTTGTGTCCGGATGTTCCCCCAAAGCCTCATGCAGTCCCTGGGATGGAGGGTGTTTCAGATGTGGCTGAATCTGGAGTTTGTGTCCAATGCTGGGATTAAGTATGTGAGTGCTAACCACACCAGCGCAAGTAGCCTGGGTGTAGTACAAGGGAGAGAAAGAGGCTTGTCCTTTTTTTCTCTCCCTCGTTGCTTTTGCTGTCTTCCACTGCCATGAACTGTTGCACGTCTGCCTTTTGCCACCCTGCCTTAGGGCCAGTGAATTACGCACTGAAACCTCTACAAACTGTGAGTTAAATAAACCTTTCCTTTCTTAACTTGGGAATGGGTAGTTTGTCTCATCAGGAGAGAAAGCTACTAATTAAAAATGGAAACGTATACAGTAGAATATACAGGATGAAATCTAGTTTTATAAAAAAATCAGGATAAAAAATTCAATAATTTTGTTGTTAAGGTCACCAAAGTTCTTCTCACATAATTCTTGAATATATTTTTGGAAAATAAATTTAATCCACGTGTAAGACATTTAATATTATCTAATTTTAATATAATGATCATCACTTTATAAGATAAGTAAAAGAGTTTCAGCTCACAAGTAAAGCACTTCTCTCGTATGAATGACCTGTCTCCAGCATTGAAAAAATAAATGTATATTTTTTCCTAGCAAACAGCCAAAATTTTTCTGAGATAATCTGTGATAATATGATAATGTTCATGAACTAATTATCCATATTTACAATTAGTTCATTTTATATTCAACCCTTCTTATTTGTTAGAAAAGTGAGTCTCTTTGAGTCTTGTTCATTAACAGGTAAAATAATTAAGGCAAAACAATATTTTTAAACTTTGCATATTTTTAAAAATACACAAAGAAAAATAAAGTGAATTTATTAAGTGCTTACTGATTGACAAATGTCAAACACCTTTCTATGCTGTTAAACTATAATAACAAATGCAATCTGAACAATATTGCTTTTATGCTGATACTAAAAATATCCACAAATATATATGGGACTGGCTTAAGCACAGAGAAATTCAGTAATTTGTTGAAGGTGACAAATTCACTAGTGTACCTTTAATACATAAGTTACTTGGTAAATGATTATTAATTAAAATTTCTAAAGCACTTGATAAATTTAATGTGATAATTTGGTAGAGGCACAATAAGCTTTTTACCACAGTCATACATATAAAAATATATTCATTGATTTCTAGAAGAAAAATTTATATAATTCTCACCTAAATATTATATTTAGTCCTAAAGTAGTTAAATAACCTCTATGTTAATTTGGCTTACTTTAAGAGTGGTACAAATTAAATGTTAAGAGGATCATTTTTAATGAAATACTGTGGTGACCTCATATAATAATTTGATAAGATGTACCTTGATTAAAATACATTGCAATTTTTCAACTTACCAAAAATTTCCAGAACAATAAGTTTTTAAAGAAAGGAAGATTGATTTTAAAAAGTAAATATTTAATCCTGAGTAAAAGGAAACATTATATGTCAGAATATAAAGTCATAAATTATTACAAATCACATTTGTATAATAATAAAAAAATTGTATCATTTCCAGAATCATTTCTAGCATAAAGTACCAGAATGTGTTGTACCACATACGTAAAATGCCCCTCAAAATTCTCTTGTCTTTGGAGTTGGGCCTTTTGGAAGATGATTCTAGAATGGGAGCCCTACACTTCTTATGAGTATGTTGATAGCTAATGTACTGTTAGGAAGTGGGTTTGGTTGAAGGAGTTGGATCTCCAGGAGTAACATTTTAAAGGAGTGCATTTCTTGCTCCAGTTGACGTCTTAAACTTTATGCTAGATTGAGGAGTTTTAATCTGCCATGCTTTTTTTATAAGCATATGTACCTTAGAGCCAATTAAGCATGAATGAACCATTCTGAATCTTTGAGCCAAAAACAAATCTCTATTCCTTTAAGTTGTAGATATCTAGTATTTTGTCCCAGTGACAGAAAGCTGACAAATCCCAAGTAATAGAAATAATACCTGTAGTGGTATTGTGAGGTAATGTGGTAGTATGTTTAAAATGTCCTTCATAAAATCTTGGCATTAGCAAGAAAATTTAAGGATAAAGAGACAACATTTTAGACACACTTAGTATAAAAAAGTAAGCAACATACAGACAAAAGTTTTGAAATTCAAAATTTTTAAGTTTTACAATTCATGGAAAACAATGTTGGAGAAAGCATTTCTTACAATAAATCATATTTTCACCAAACAATATGCATGTCAGCATTACATTAATTGAAAGTAAGAAGGAAATATTTAAAACGTATCAATTCTTATACTCTCAAGGTGAAAGAAACTTTCACCTCTACTGATTTGTAAAATTATAAATAGGAAGAGCAATGTGACCATAACCCAGGGTATAATAATCTTTGTTCCTAAGACAAGGGGAAAGAAAAATAAACAGAAAGTAACATTCTCTTAAGCCTCATATTTTATTTATTATATGTATTTTAATGAAATTTTAATTGCGAAAATGGCTTTAAAATAGAAGTTGTCATTTTTCCTCAGTGCAGCACAGAACCATGTATTCTTATTGTAAATACATTCTGTCACTCACACGTGCATATGCATACACAGTGCACATATTTTATTTCCATTATACACATCTAGAAATTGCAGAGTAAAACAACTATTCAATTTTTATTGCTTTGCAATAGTTACCTTCATAACATTAGATGAGATGATAAAATAATCTGATTGAGATTTTTCAGGTATAAATCAAAATGGATTTAAATTCCATTTGTAATATTATGAGTATCATACTGCAATTAAAAATGTGCAGATTGGTGGAACTGACAGTATTTTATATTAGTTGAAATGCATTTTTAAAAACCCTAATCACTAAAAATGTTTTAAATTGTGTCTAAGTCACATCATTTCCATAAACCAACCAATTCAATACCTTTATTTATATGGAGACTATTTCATAATGGTTTCTTGCTTAAAATATTTATTTTATATTATATATATATATGTACAGTATCTTTAAGCTTTTAAAAACATTGTATGCATACAAAAATGATTCACTTTCCGATTTGTATATGAAAATAATTTCAAGAATAACTTGGTAGATAATAAAGAATAACTTTATTACTTGAATATGGTAATCGTCAAAGTGCTCCTCTAATCTATATTTATTATACAGAAAATGTCAAAATAAAATATTGTATTGTAAGAAAACACTTTCTCTCAAAGTCTTTTGTTCTCTAACTAATGGAAACATTATGGCAATAATTATTTAAGTAACATTTCTTAAATTAAATATATTTTCAATATACTGGAGATATTATTGACAATTTGAATTTGCCAGAAGGCAGTAAAAATACAATAGTATAACTCCTACCTATTATTTTCAGTCATAGTTCAGAAATTAAAGAATAAAATACTATAAGGAGTATCAAAAAAAGAAAATAATACATTTTAATTGTGATTGTATATTTAAAACCATGAGAAAAGATTTTTAAAATAAATTTTAAAAGACTCATAATGAAATATTTTTCATTTCAGCAGAATGGTAATTCTGAATGAGGCTGTTATGCATTTCTTCTAACATTTAATATGTTATTATTTTTCTCAAACATTTATTTTGAAGAATAAAGATTTTTTTTCTAAAAAAAGGTCAGTGATTAAACCCCTTTTATCCGAATAAATAATGCTTCCAGACCAATGATTCAATGGGTTTTGTTTTCTTGAGGAAAAGAGTGACTGATTTGTATTCTTTCTTTTTAAAGAACATGCATATGACATATTTTCAAAGATTTAATCTTGAACAAACTAATTTTTGCTTTTCTTAAAAAAAATTTTCATACAAAGTGGCACAATTACCAGTGCTACTTTTGTTTCTGTTTGTGTCTATGGTATTTGTTGGTTGTGTATTTCACTGTAATTGTTACTCAGCTTTTAAGATCAGCTACATTCAACAAGTCATCTTGTAAAATATATTATAAAGAGTAATATTTCATATAATTTTATCCAATTTTACACCTAAAAGTATTTTTAATAATAGATATATCTAACCTTGAAAAACATTCACTAAAATATTCACAAAAATTTAGTACTAAATTTAAATTTCATTAAATAGTTCTATGCATAATTCAAGTAATTCTCTAGCAATTAAAATCAATTCATTCTTCAGTTTAATTGATCATTCTTAATCAACAGATTTCTACAAGTTTTGAATTTATCCTGTAGCCCAATATTCAGAAAAATAAAGCATGTGTTTTCATCCCTCTATACATTTTTATGTATTTATTTGTCTGGTTAGATACAAGATGTAAGCTGCATAATCATATCTCAAAACTACTAAAAGGTGACTTAAACTCTTCATGGAAGTGAAGGGCAGGTTTCCTTCCCATGAGCTGTGGGGTGTACGTGGAGTCAGAAGCCTTGGATTTCATTTCTAGCTCTATCATGTGAAAAGTATGTGACCTTTAAACTGTCATGTATTGCCTAAGGCTCTGGATCTGCTTTAGAAGCCATTATATATAATTATGAAATTAAAAATCAATGTTTTCTGGAAGCACTTAGCAAAAAACCTGACACAGTGGATCCTTAACAAGTTTAGTGTATGTAAACTCTATGGGGTCAATATATTTGATTTTTCAATTAGGTTTTATATATATATATTCAATTTGGACATGATATAAATATGTTTAAAGCAGTGTAATTTGTTACTTTTGTTTTAATGTTTTAAAACAAAAATTCATTGACTTTCATCATGTAGTTAGGATTTTTAGTTCTCATCACTTGCAAAAACATTGCATCACCTGTTTCTTTTATTCTATCATTATTAATTCATTGGAATTGAAGGAAAAAAGTACTCTCTCTCTCTCTCTCTCTCTCTCTATATATATATATATATATATATATACATATACATATACATATACATATACATATACATATACATATACATATTTAACTTGGCATTTTATTTTCCTCATAAATTCACAAGAACCAATAGAAATTTTAGGTTAGTAACAAATGAGACAAAACTGATTTGTATTTAGAAATATTTCTTATGCTTTTGCCTTCATTGTAGAGGGTTTAAAAAAGTTTGAAGAAATATATTCATTTACACATCATAGAAGTTGTCAGGTCTTTCTAGTCTTTCTGATAAGCAAATTCCCCTATAACAAATATTTTATCCAGGTCAAGCCAACAGATGTAATACTGTCCTGCAATGAATTTATTCAGTATGCAGTATTTCAAGTGGGAGTCTCTGAAACTTTAACATCTGCCTGAATTTGTTTCACCTTTTTCCTCTTATATGAAATCTCATTTCAAAATCTTAAAACCTTGAATTTTCATGAATATACTTTTCCTTGCTGTTTTATTATTTTATGATGTATCAGGCATATTAAAATTTACCTCACTAATGGTTTTCAAACTATGATAATTGAAAACTGTACCAAGATGTCAATGTGTTTTGTATTGATTTTTGAGTCAATTTGAGATGTTGAACAACTGTTTTCTATAACTTTACAAAATTTATTCTAAATTTTTCATTTGCTATCATAGGTGAGTCTCATAATTTATACATTTATATTTTCCTTAAGGCAAGTATGAATTACAAAAGACATTTCCAGCATATAATTAATATTCTTGGTATTAACTTCTTGATTTTCCATTGTAATAAAGACTTCTGCTTTATCAAGAATGTTAATAAAGTTAAAAAAAACTGGAACCCTATTCTCATGCCCTTAAAATCCATATTCTTATGAATATAGAATATCCTCTTTCAACTTACTTTAATCATTTAGAAATCTCTACAGACTTTTGCATGATTTTTTGCATTGAACTTCTTATAAAGAGCAGATTTTCTTTTTATTTTCACCACTTACATATATATTGCTATATATTTGATTCAATTTTATATAAATAACTTTAATTCACTTTATTGTAATTTATATTTCTTTATAAAATGAATAATGTATTTAAAATAAGTTCTGGCATAGATTTCTTTATGGAAGGGGTTATGAATAACATTCTTAATAAATAATATGTAGTAATTATTTTATTATGTTGTCTCAATATCCTATAAGGGCTATGGGCATACATAGAACAACTAAAGATTACTTTGTGAAGGCTGAGACAGGTAAAATAAAGTTTGTACTACAGATATAACTTGAAGTTTTCTATGAGGGATTCAATTTTACTAATATTTTCAGTTTACCATAAAGCAGGACAAAATAAAAACAACACCTGATACTCCAATGCACAGAATTTCCACAAAAAGATGTGTACTGTTAGTTGTGATATGTCTCAGTAAGAGGAATACCACCAGATACTCAAAACAGAATTTTTATGAGTTGTGGAACCTGGATGGTTTAAAACTGGGAAAGAGCAACACGCTTATTCACTCTTTAAGTGCTGTGGGAGAGTTGTTTACATTCCTTCATTGATTTGCAATATGTCTTAATTATTTGTTGTAAATGAGTAATAGTGTTGAATTTCATTTCTGCAATAGAGCACACCAATAAATCTTTTGTGCAGTTGTCTATCAAAAGACTGTGACTGTTTCCAAATGACAAAAGGGGCTAAATTATCAAGTAGAATCACAGTGGGCAACTGGAGATGATGTCCTGGGAGTGCCTATAGTAGAAGTAACAATGTATATAACTGCCTCCTTGGAGTATGGAGAATCAAGCACAACACACAAAGAAACGGAATATTCTGTTACAGTAGAGATTCTAGGCAATAAATATGTGGCAGTTATAGCAACACTAGTTTCCCTACGGCTAATAAGAAATTTATCAAGATATAGACGAGTAAGGGTTCATCAGCTGAATTTTATGCAAAGAGCCACAGTACTTAAAAATTGTATAAGGGAAACAATTGGTCCTGTTCAGTATGTTGTGTGAAATTTTGGGGTAGGGAATGGATCCTAAAGCAGTTTAGATAAATGGGTAGGTAACCCAGAACCCAAAATAATGAATAATGGAGAGTAAAACTGCACAAGTGGGAACATTAACAATACTAACTATGCCAAAATAACAAGCATAATATACAACAATGTCAGCAAATTTAATCCATATGCACTTTATATTTAGAGAATGGCTTATCCAACAAAACAGGCAAACAATGTTTAAACAAAACACAAAAATAATTTTAATGAATTCAGTGAAAACAATGTTTAGCGAATCAGGCTAGAAAACACCTAAGCATAGCCCACATTTTTTTTTTCCTTTCCTTCATAGCCCTATGCCTTCAAACAAGGCGATAAAATTGAACTGATAAAAAGATTGTGCTGCCTTTAAGTATAAGTATCTGGTGCAAAATCAGGAAACTTCTTTGGTGAAATAAATGAAATTTCATCCTTTACAGATTGCCTGTTTATGCCTGTGTTGACATGAGCACAACAGAATTTGTTACAAAGTAGGCAAATTCAGTTGAGGGGAATCTGAGTAATTAACAATCCTCAACTGAAACAGCCAAGATGAAAATGATATATTCATCAATTTGTTGAATTACTATGGATACTTGTGTACTCCCAAAATTTATGTTTAAATCTAATCTTCAGAGTGATGACATCTGGAAGGCAGGAAAATGTAGTTGAACTGTATTAAAGTTTTGTTTTTACTTTTGTCTTTTGTTATGATGGGATGGTTTTGATGAAAACCAAGCATCATGCACATATTTAGCAAACACCCCCACCACTAAGCTACAAGCCAAACTCTGTGTTCAAGTTTTATTTTTTATGGAAGTTACAACTTGTAGTCAAGGAGGCTGGATATTTAGCTGAGGTGATTTCTAATTAAAACATTCAAGGAGGTTTTTTTGTTCATCCTTATTATACTAAAGTGAAGAAAGTAAGGGATTGAGTGAGGAAGTTCTTATGAAAAGAAGTTAGACCACAAAGATTTGTACACTTCTCATCTCTTTTTATTTCAAGAAAATGAGAGAGCATGATAAGGGGAGAGATCACTTTGGCTATGGGAAAGTATCTGCTTGACTAGAAACTAGTCTGTGTGAAAACCATACAGTCAATGAAATTCCTCCACAGGAAAATTGCTGGAGACAATCAAGGTGGAAAGAAACAGGAAGTAATAATGAAAAGTGGTCATACATATCTTACAGTATAGGATGACACAATTGTTCAACTGTAAATGTGTTCTGTTATTCAAAACAAGAAAAGAATGATACCAAGCAACTCAGAAGAGATCAGGGCTACTTCTTACATTTCAGGACCTGAAGGAGAGGGCACTGCCCCACTTTCAAAAGGCCAGAGAACATTTGTCCAAAATCATGGGCATGGAGCCACTCACACCAGGAATTCTATCACAACTGTGAGCTTTTGCGAGCGGGATCATGAAACCAGTTAGGCTCACAAAACACTACCTCAGAGAATTCCAAAACAAGAGCATAAAGCAAAAGAGGTATATTGTAAAAGACTAAGACCTTGTGGAGTTCTCCTATAGGGTTATTATTTCTCAAGATTCACCAGTCTTCCCTTTTCTCTACTAAGAATGAAGTTTTTATTCTATTCCTGTTTTTCCCATTAAGAATGGAGTTTTTATCCCATACCTGTCTCACCAATGTACTTTGGAAGTACATCACTAGTTTGGATTTGAAGTTTGGCCTATAAATTTTCCAGCATTAATTTTCAGACTGCAGTATTAAAGTGTAAAAATTCACACCTCAGAGAGACATCCATCCTAGCCTCCGTGTGCAATCCATCAGTCACTGGGACTCTCTCACAGGTAACCAATGTCAGCCAGGAGAATCAGCCAGCCAAATTTTGGGGAAACTGTGTCTGGAGAAGTCTGTGCCACATCCCACAGCCTCCTAGGGAACCTGAGTTAGGAGAAACCCCGGTGCTTGACTCATCCCCCTACACTGGGGACAGGTAGCCAATGTGGGAAGCACGTGGAACCCCACAACACTCTTGTCCAGAAGACCGCAGGAAAATGTCAAGACAAAGTGATAAAAGTTGTTCTGTGGCCTCCAGTTTAAACAAAACAAGTACAGGAGAGTTAGACAAGGAAGAAAGCAGGTGTGACACACCTGAAATTTCTAGCATGATGACAATTGAAGTAAAGAAACTACTTCATGAAGCTGTAAAAGAAAACAGATCATAAATAATATCTGAAGTAAAAGAAGAAATTATAAACATAATAATCGTGTTGTTGAGGATATCTATATCTAAAGAAGACACAGTTAACAAAAAGTAGAGTATAGGTGAATGAGGGAAACCTTGAATCAACAATATAGAGAATTGGAGTGCATGAAACAGAGTTAGAGAGTTACCAGAAAATTTAAAACTCCACTGAAATCTGGCAAAACCACTTGATAGACTTTCAGACCTTGAAGAGAGGACGGCAACTAGTGATTTTGAAAGGAAATATCTCTTAAAAATAACAAGAAACCAGGAAATAATAATTCAATGGCTGCAAGATGACCCAAAGTAAAATAATTGAAGAGTGATAGATATAAACAAAAAAGCAGGAATAAACACAAATGATTTAAAGAGATTATTTATGGAAGTAATAGCAGAGAACTTCCCAAGCATGAGAAAAGGACCTGACATACAGATAAATGAGACATACAGAACTCTAAATAGTCATAACCAAAATAAATCTACACCTAGACATATAATAAAGATCCCAGAAATTCAGCACAAGAACAGAATATTAAAGGCTGTTAAATAAGAGAAACAAATCACTTATTAGGGAAAATGCATCAGAATCATTACAGTTTTCCGAACACAAACCATCAATTTAAGCAGAGCTTGAAGTATTTCGAATCCTGAAAGAAAACAACTTCCAACCCAGATTGATGTACCCTGAAAAAGTACCTTTCAAAATTCATGGAGATATAGATACTTCCATGACAAAGAACAAATGAAGGAATTCATGACCACTAACCCTACAAAAAGTACTGAAGGATATTTTAGAGAGAGATTAAAAACAATCATGGTCTCAGGAAAGGAGATCCCTCAGCAGGCAGACAATTGAATTGAGTGGAAAAGTAGGGATTCAACATCAGTAAAAAAAAGTATGGCAGACAAACCAGTGCATGTTGCCATAACCATTAATGACGATGGCCTTAATTCACCAATAAAAAGAAGCACAGGCAGAGTGGATCAAGAAATAAGATCCGTCAATACATAGTATATAAGAAACACATTAACTTATTCTGTTTTGTTTGGTTTGATTTTATTATATTTGATGGCATTGGTAGCAATTTTGTAGATAACAAGATATATTATGGTGGCCATTGTTGATTTCCTATTATCCTGTTTTGAGGTTCTGTATCATTTACGTTGTTTTGCTTTGATTGGTTTTATTCTGTTCTGTTCTATTTGATTTTTTGGTGTCTGATGATATGGGCAGCTATTTTGAAGATAACAAGAGGCATTATGGTAGCCATGTGTATTTCCTATAGTCTCATTTTGAAACCCTGTACCACTTTCATTATTTTGTTTGATTGGTTTATTTCTATTTTATTAGGTTTGATTTTAATATGTCTGATGGTATGGACAGCTGTTTGAAGATAACAAGAGGCAACATGACAGCCATTGTTGATTTCCTGTTATCTTATTTTGAAGTGTTGCATCATTTCACTGTTGTATTTTAATTGACTTTATTCTATTTTATTTGGTTTGGTTTTATTCACTTAAAAATTAAAATTAAATTTTTTTAAAAAGCAAATATTGAACAAGGAAAGAAAATACACACATCAAGAGCTCCAATAAAAATGAGTTATTTCAAGAAATATGGGAGGCTCATGGAGGAGAAACCAAGTTGTAGATAGAGTGAAATAAAACCAATAGATTTACTGACAGAACGTGAACTATATACATTTGGGTGAACACTTGCATTGCAGTTTTATGCACTTTAATAGTGGGCAATAAGATATACAAGTATAAAATTCAATTCTTCATAGGAGTGGGAATAGTTTTGAGAAGATTGCATGAATCTGTTTTATTTAATAGTAAAGGGTTTTAGGGCTGACCTTCAGCTCAGTAATAATGTGCTTGTTTGAATGCACAAGTCTGCAGATTCTATCCCTAGTACCAAAAACAAAATATCTATTCAAATAAGGAAATAATTTGACAATTATTCATTTCAGTATCCACCTATGACCACATTGAGATATGATGCATATTAAGTCCTATTATGTTGAATATAAAATATATATATATATATACATATATATACATATATATACATATATATATACATATATATATATAATTTTTAAAAATGTTTTGTGTGGAAGGGGAGAGTGTCAGTTTTTGATTCTATAACAAAAATATCATAAACTACATAGCTCAAAATAAGAAAATCTTATCATTTCAGTTGTGTGTAGTGACATCCTGTTTTGTGGCTTTTTGATGTTTTTTTTTTTCACTATCTTCTCACATAGTGAATGGGCAGCAATACATTTGTCCTCTTTTATGGAAAACAAGTCTTGAGGATCCCGCATTGATGACATAATCATCTTTAAGACGCTGCATTTTCAAATATAATCACAGTGAAGATAAAGTTTCAAAATAAGAGTTTTCAGTGAGGGATTCACAAACATAAACAACCATTCTATATATAGTACATTTGTTTTAATAGAGTATACGAAACAGATTGAATTGCTTTTGACATAGTAAAGCACAAATTCTACAAAGCATTTAAGCTTGATTCTTTAAAATTTGTCTGCTTGCCTTCCTTTCCTCTGTCCTTCCCTTTTTCCTTCCTTCAACTTTCTCCCTTTGACTCTCTCCCTTTTTTCTCTCTCTCCTCTACCTGCTTGCCTGCCTGACCATTTTTTTCTTTCATTTTGTGTTCTTTCTTTTTTCTTCTCCTCAGAGCTTCATTTGATATTTTTGTTTGGTTGTTTTTTAATTTTTTCACTCAGTCCAGCCTATAAATCCTGCCTCAGCCTCCTGAATACCTGGAAAAACAGATGTCAACCATCATACCTGTATCAAAACTTTCTTTTCTTTGCAGAAGACTGAACTAAGAAGAGCTGTCTTCTGTAACTCATATTGCCCATGAGTAATGTCTAAAGATGATAACCTATAAATATGTACCTATGGAATAGAAATGCACTCTAAGGGTAAGGCAACTGATGATAGCAAGACAAAAATATCATGTTGTCTGTCTATAAAGAAGCAAATGATATTTTATATAGAGTCAGAGAAATATTATCTCATTGGTACCATTTACTAGACTGTGTATATTTTCTATTAAACAACTCTATTTTGTTTTAATGAACTACATTATGCTTTCTCACATTTTTAACAATAAAGGAGATATATAGCCAAAAAGTGACATGCAGGCATCCAGTAATAAAATTTCCTTTTCAGTTTAGCTTTTGAATTCCAGTACTGATAAAATCACTGTACAATACATTTGTTGGATTCACATTTAAAGCACACTGCAACTTCTACAGTGGACATGCTAATTCAATTACTGTTTATTTAAAGGTATGTAAAGTAAGCCATATACCCAAGTCTAGTGCTTCACTTTCAATCTCAGCAAATGATTATTGTAATGAATTGTAATACTTTTCTGTTTCCCCAGTTCCTTAATTTAGTTATCTAGGGAGGCATAATCTGTTTAAAAATGTGGAGTCTTTTGTGAACATTCACAAAAGCACTGCATGAAGAAAAGCAAAGATGAAAATATGATTTAATTTGACAACCACACATTTTTAAAACAACCCATGCATATTGTAAAGGAAATTCAATCTTATTTTAAAATAATTGAATAAATATAGTTAATTTATCTGATGTGTTAGTAATATTCTTAATTATTCAGTTACTTTGAAGATACATATAAAATATGACTCTGGAAAACTGTTTTTAAAAATAGTTTACTTGGTATAATAAATTAAAAATTCATGATATTTATAAAAACTGAAGACAAAGGTATTAACTTCATATTTATTCTTTTAATAGAAAGAACTACCTAATGTCCCATTTTAATACTTAAAGTTTAATGTTTTGTTATCTTTTGATAGGAAATTTGTTCAATTTTTCTTGTTGTGCTGGAGATAAGATGCAGGGACTTGTGTACATGATGCAAACACTCTCTTCCTGAGATATGACTATCACTTGTCACTTTTAATGGTACATAAAAATATTCATGCCTCACATACTAAATATTAAAGTGGAAAAGATTTTAATCTAAGAACCTCAGGTTTGCAACTTATTAACTTAATTTAAATCCATGCATAGGGAAGGTCATGTGTACTATATCTAAGCTTTTTAATATGTTGAATGCTTATTTTGTAATTTTCTCTTCATATCGCAGACTTTGCAGTATAGAAAAATTGTCACTTCTTAAGTTCCTTTAAATGTGCCTGTTCAATAGTAATTGTCTCTACTTGGCCATTACAGGGGATATCTGTACTTTTATAAACATTTCTCATTTCTAGAATTGTTATAAGCCCTTCTCATTGGAGCATTTCCTTATTTTAGGTTCTCATCTTTCTGTGCCACCTGACTTCTCCTTTCAATATGAATTTTTATTTATGTGTCTACCCAGTCTTGTTGGGCTTATATTTTATCCTTAAGATTATCATGTTGTTGAAATTTTTTTGATCTAGTGTTGGATTTTCTGCCTATATTTCTGAAGCACTCAAATATTGAGCTCTTTTGAAATACACGAATTCTGATCATACAATTCCTATTAAAGGAATTTCTAATATTTGCTCTCCTATATATTATTAACCTTAAAGAGATAGGATAGTTACAAGTGTCCACTTACAAGTGTCCAAGTGTGATGAGAAGGTAACATAGTGTTAATTTATGGCATGTAAAAATGTTCTCATTTAGTTAAAATGAATAGATATTACAATCAGTTTAAGTTTATATGCTTAATCTAATTTGAAATAAATTTATTTTATTTACACTTGAGTAAATTATTGAGGTAACATGGCTATTAGGAGTTGGACATCAGATCTACAAAATAAATTTTCTTACCTCTATTTAATCTACTGGGTTATTATTCTAATGGCATGTTTTTGTGCTTGTTAAAAACCATCACATTCTCAATATTGGAAAGAGGAGAAAATGAGAAATATTTAAAATACAAAAAAAACAAAGAAAAACATTTACACTTATTTCTTGTTGAAATGTTATCATTTGAGGTTTCTTTTAAAATAACTTTTCAATAAAGTTGTGTATTTTAGAAATATCTTTTTATTTCCATTTTATAAAGAATTTCACATTTCTAAGTTTGGAGCAAATGAGGCTTAAGTATGTAAATTAATTTGACTTTTTCACCCAGAAAAGCAATACTTCAATACACCTTTCACAAAATCAATATTATGGTTACATCAAGTGTAATTTATCAAAGTATTTTATTTTTAACTGTACATGAATAATTTCACAGAAGTCAGATGAATTAAATTAGGGTGAAATAGTCAATAAAATATATTGCACATTATATAATTCTATTTTATTTTACATTTGATATTAATGCTTGACCTTACACCTACAGATAACAGGAGGAACATTTTTTAAAGTTTGGATTACCATTTTTAAAATGAAAAACTATATATTTTAGTGTTTTAGTCAGTATATTTATAGTCCCAATAACTATAGTTTATCATTTCAAAAGATAATGAGATTTTTAACTATATTAATATTAACTGGTCAGTGAGGATTTTAATCCACTTCAATGCTAAATGGTAAAGCTGCATTGATTTGGATAAATGGCAATATTTAGCTAGCAAAAAATTCTCAAATATTCAGTGCTAAACAATTCTTCTTTTAAGCAAAATGAGAGCTCACATATTTGTACTTAGGTATAAAACTGGCCTGTAAGTTGAATTAATTTTTGCAGATAGTTACTGTACTAATATATAATTATATATGTATATATATTTTACATACATATTAGAAGTTTCCATCAATTGCCTAAATCACTTTATGACTCCTAGTTTGAAAAAAAATTTTTTTGTCAAAGAAAAATATTTTCTTGTAAAAATTCCCTCCAGGAAATCATACTGCCATTACACTCACTGGTTGAATAAAAGAACAATAATAAACAGTACATTAAACTATCCTTCACAAAGATATCTATCTTGTGACAATTTTGAGATCCCAAGAATTATTTTCCATTTTTAAAGGAATATTATGATTTAGAAAACAATGGTTTATATCAACATATTTTTGATAATGAAAATCTATGTTCATATAAGAATAACCAAATTTTTTCATCATGAAAGTAATGATGTTTAACATATGAGAAGAAAAAAATTATAGGTAATGTGTTACAGACAATAATAAAAGGCATCTTGTTCATTTACATGGCTTCATGTTAAAAGGTCATCTTTTAACACTGGTCTTTGTAATGTGAACTTTTCCATTTACCACCCCAACAGCTCCTAATGCTTGATATCAGCTTGCAGTAGAAATATTCATATTCAATTAAAAGAAAATATATTACTCAGATCATAGACAGATACATTTTATACTGATGTAACTATCAACAGATCCTCTGAATGAAGGAATCCAAGCTTCCCCGTTAAGAAATTGTGTCATATGTCACTATGAGAAATAGTTTGCTTAAGTAATTTTGAACAATCTTATTCTTTAATATAATGTGATGCTTTTTTAATTCAAGCAATTAAAATGAATGTTTTACATTAAAATATATTTATTTGGAAAATTTTCTATCATTATTTAGAACTAATTTATACAACTATTCCAAAGAATAAAAACATGCATTACTACTGTTAAAATTTTGGAGTACCACATTTGTTCTTGACCATTCCACCTCTTCAATTTAAATTTCAATATATTTATCATTATTTGGGTAATGATGTGTAACAATGATTTATTATTGTGCCACACACTGATTATAGGGTTTTCATTATTTTTACTTTTACTTGATTTAACATGTTAAGTGTGGAATTTTTAAACAAAAATTTTTTTTCATTTTTCTTTTCATAGTATTGTGCATTGTGCTAAAGTAAGTTACAAGAATTGTGTTTTTCATTACTCCAAGGAACCATTAGATTTAGTTTGATGTATAGCACTGTTAATTGGGAGTTGGCACAGGAAAAATGCAGCTAGGAGAGGCTAAGGATCTAGTGCATTGGTCATGTTTATAATAACTAATGAAGCTTTTAACAATAACCACATACATTTTACTTTGTATCTGTACCTAAATCTGCAGTACCTTATCTTTTCAATCTCTGGAATTACACTACCTGACACACACATTGGATAATCTAGAAGTAGAATTTCTGTGAATTTTAGTCTGTACTTAAAACTTTGTATGAAATTAATTATATTCCAAAACTTTGGTTATAATTATAGGAGCCCTTCACTGAAACTACAGGCAGGACTTGACTGAAAGCCTCATTTATCAGAGATTTCATGATCATTCAAGCAACAGGTACAACAAAAGGACATGTTTTTAAATTTTAAAGAGAAAAAACAAAATAATAACACAGAATTTCTAAACAGGCTAATAGGGGATTAACAGTAGTTAATATACTGTGTGTTGTTATCTTCAAAGTAGTTGCCTAGATCACAAAATATAGGTATGGAAAATTGATCAAATAATAAAAGTAAAAAAATAGCTAAATTATCAAAATGTTCTATTTTTGACCAACTAGTCTCAAAAACTTTATAATTTTGTCATGTTAAAGTACTCATTCCATTTGTCTTAATATAATAAATTTAGAGTAACATAAATAGATTTGAGCAGATTTTTGTTTCTATGAGGTTTTCATATTTTCCCCTTCTTGCATGCTTAGGTCATATGATCAGTTTTCACCTATGGGAGCTTAGAATTAATATGTTATTCTGAGACAAAAACACTAAAATTTAGATTGGGATTTTCCAGCTTTCTATTTTCTCTCCTTTGGAGAAACCTTCAACTCTATGTTGAGACAGCAAAGACATAAATATACTTCAGTAGTAAGCAAGAAATAAAGCATGATGGTACTCACCATGGAGATGTTGACCTTTTTATTGCTGTATAACCTAGATGGCCAATTATTGGAATCATTATTTTGTGTTTTATTTTATAGTCTATAATATGTATTCCTGTTATGTGTATCTTATTTCTCACTAGGTAAGAGTTGATATTATATCACCTTCGGTTTAGGCACTACATAGAAATTTTGTTTTTCCCTGCCTAAGCTATATATATATATATATATATATATATATATATATATATATATATATATATCTTTTTTGTTAATACATTAAGAATCTATGTAAGTGTTAAAGCATTATGACAAGATATTTTGACAAATGACTGCTTAAATTTTCATAGTAAGATTGTAAACTTTACAAAAATAAATAATGTTTAGCCCTGAGTTTAAAGATAGACATTTTCCATGAAACAATCTTGGTTAAGTTATGCAATCTGAGATAGATGAAAGCAATAGAATTTACAAATGTAATGAAGTAAGAAAATATCAGAATATGGGACAATCTTTGCAATTGAAACAAAGGAAACATAATAGATCACTTTGTTGACAGTGGGATGTATATTATGTATTAACTTTGTTTTTAAATTATAGAGTTTTTTATATAAAGAAGCCAGCTATGGATTAAGTATTGTTATGGGATTTTGTGGGTTTCACTATAGGGAATCATACAGATTTTGGTGGGCTGGCATCAAGACTTGGAGAAGCTGCTCTACTCACCAGAAGCTGAAGCAGTTGAGGTGCTGCAGTTTTCAAAGGGAATTGCACACAGGATTTAAGGTACCCTGGGTGGCCATGATTTTGCAGGTGTCTACACTCCCAGCCCAAATGCCTCCTTATTTGAGGCATTGGGCAACAGTCCTCTATAGATGTCTTTGCTAAGGCATCAGCATAGGAGAAGAAATAGAAATTTGAAGATATATTTCTCCACTCTCATTGCACAGGACTTTTCCATGCTTAACTCTTCTCTGTGCCCTTGCTCCTTTAAATTCAAAATCAGTCACAGTACCAGCTCCTTTTTCTTCTAAGCTGCTGCAACAGAAAACTGTCTAACATGCATTCATGAATTTGATCTTCCACTAAAACACTCTTGCATGGGAGACAATGGAAATGCAGAAGTGTGTGTTTTCTGGGATTTCAGATTCTTGCTTACATCACTGTTACAAATTATATAAGGAGTAAGTCTTATTTTTGATTCATTGCATTAATCAGCTCCTTCGTCACTGGAGAATTTCATCCTTTCTTGAACAACTCAGCCAAACTCTTGACAGCTAAACTTTCTTACCAATAAATAAATACAGGTAGCAAATAACTTAACAGATGTGTTTTATTTTGCCTTTAAATATCATATACCATTAATACCATAATCCTTTTTTTAATAGCACCTTGACTGTTTGAATGGTATATTGTGACAGTTTGTGTACATATTGTCAAATCTAAGAAACATAATTACATTTTAACACATTCAAATTCAAGAAACAGCTCTCATTTTCCACCAAGTATTCATAATTCTTAGATATCTACAGAGTGTCTACTTTTGTTTGACTATTCTTATTAGATTTATTTCATAATTATAAATAGTGACTGTGTTGTCTTTTGGAACACTGAGATTTTTTAAGTATTTGTTGGCAAACTAAAACAGAGAATCCAAACTTGGTAGATTTTAGATAATATGCACTCAATAAGCAAAGCATGCCATATTCACCCTTTGTAATTATGTTCACTAACTATAGGCAAAAACAAAGATAATTTTCCAAACAGACAGTCACAGACCAATTGACAAAAGTCTATTTTTATTTTTTCCAATGAATAAAATATACTCTAATCTCAGACACAGTGGGGTGCAGCATGAAGTATATGATAGGTAATCCAGTGGTTTTCTTCAGAATGCACACATATTTTGCACAGGCTGATTGAGACTATACTAGGAATCCATAACCTTGCCTCACCCAAGAATTTTATTACTGATCAATGACTGATTTTTAAGAAATACACATCTGGGGGCTGTTTTAGTGACATCTAAGTCATAGTTCTCATTGAATGATCAATATAAGAATCAAAACCATATACCAACTGAGAAAACAATTATAGGATGTATTAGCACAAGATATTTTCAAGAATTTATACAGAGCCCTATGATGTATACTTTGGTCCCACCTTGGATTAAAATTCAGGTATTTGGAATAAAAAAAATTGTTTGTTATGGAGACTTGAGCAAGTTCATGAACTATGGAGATTCTGGAAAATACATGGATCTTAATGAAAAAAATTCAGAATAATGTGTGTTAGCAATTTTACAAGTTCATTTGTAAATGTCATCTCCTAGAGTAGCATAAAAACAATTGGAGAAAACAATGACATGTCTATAAGGAGAGATACCAAAAGTGAGATTACTTTTTATTATATCAGCAAAACAAAAGAAAAGATAGAAATGATACAGAATTTCAAAAAAATACTAGGAAATTAACACTAGCCAATGTACTGCATATTGCCATCTCAGAAGATTATATGTATATAGGTATACATATATGTGTGTATGCATATATATATATATACATATATATGTATATATATATATACACACACACACACACACACACATACAAGATAGATAACTATACTACTAATCTCTTTAAATTCATCAAAAAGAACAATTCATGCTCTCACTGCTTGAACATTTTTCATGCCTAAATCTTGTAACCTGAACAACTACTTCTATGTGAGATTAATCCTTATGCCCTCTTTCAGCTATTTTAAAAGACAAAGTTCAGGCTAAAATCTTCACAATTCCATTTAGAAAATTGTTGTAAAATATTAACTTATATATTAACATGGTAAAAGTCTGATATCTAATTCTTGTGGTGCTAAATATTCCTTTATTTTCAGTATGGAGTTGAAGAGATGTTACATGATCTCCCAAAAATGCAGTCATAGTATCAGAAAAATTGAAAATATATTACTTGGAAAACTATGTGGACTTACTTTTAGCTTTGTCTGTAAGTTACAATTTATGAAACTAAATTATCAATATTTATATTGCAGTTTAGTTTCAACTAAACTATTATTCTTAAATTGTTTTTGCAGTCTATTAACCTGATAAACTTACTAAATGCAATGTTATTTTTACACTATGCAATTTTGTCAGATTTATATTATACTCTTTTAAATATAGAGACAAAATTTTTCCTTTAATTATTAATTAGTATTTATTTTATTATTTTGTTATATGAGCTTTCCATTGATGTGCTTCCTTCAAGTAATTTTTCATTGTATAATATTTGTAACTCTTACATATTGGTATTGATATCAGTGCTTGCACAATTACATTAAATAAGATTACAGGTTCTCTTAAATGATCAGTTTCAGAACTGGCTGCTTTCCAAAACCATCAAGACTTGGCCTCATAATTCTTCTGAACTATCCAAGTCTTCCAGGAATGAAGTCCTTGAGTAAAAGTTCAATGCACCTTTGATGACAAGCACTTATTCTTTCAGAGAAGTATTAATATTTTCAAGTCACTAGGGCACCATTTCCTTCACACACACACAGTGGAGGCACATCTTAATGCAAGGTTGGCATGGAATACTTTAGAGCAATGGGATCACACATAATAAAGGATGAGGCTTTTATAAGCATATGGGTCTCTGGCATACATGTCTCGCTCTGGCTCTGCCCTCTCAGCTTCAAATTATCCCTTGAAGCTAAAACATTAGCCTTTTACTGGCCTATTCCTTGATCACTGGTCAAAACTTTGTAATTTCTCAGATTGACACATTAGTGCTGTACACTTGAATCCTCCATTAGTTTAACTGAGCATAACTTGCCTCTAATAGAGCAGGCAGACATTGCAATCTAAGGCTTAGTTATGTTTTAGAACAAATTTGTTTATCTTTTTAAAAACATTATAAGAATTAATAAGGTCACAGAAAAGATTGGAAGTGTCTAAAGACATAAGAAAAATATGTATTCAAATACTCAATTTTTAAACATTGCAGTTGCCAAATGTTTGCTGATTTTTTTACATAGCGTTGAATGTTCTAAATTGAACAGAGTATAGGTTGTGTTGGAAGGGAGATATTTTTAAATGTGCATTTTAAAGCAACACACAAAATCTCTGAAATGCAAAAATAAATGAAGCGTAAACTAGGTCAAGGTTATATCCAATACTAAATTTATGATATGGAGCTAATGTTTCTGTAGCGTTACCATAAAACTGGGTCTTACAAGACGAGAAAAGTCAATTCTAGCTTAACACATGATGCATTATTGCAGTGTTCTAGTAATATTATAAATGTGACTATAAAGTATACTAAAAGGATTTCCATATTCTTTTATTTTCAGTTATTTATATTTTATATGCCTCATCTGAACGTTTATATGTATGTACTAACTCTAATATACTTTTATTGGTATTCCATGAAATTTGTCTTATTAGAAAATTGTGCTATAGAACAACAGCTGAAAGTACCTGGAAAGACAATTTTTTTTCAGTAGCATTAGAAAATTTAGGTGAACTAATTTGCAATTTTGTTCTTCATCCTTGTTTAGAATGACAATAGATTTTTTCCTAAGTTTGCTATGTTCCATTTTACGTTCAGAGTCAGAGTCAAGACAAGTTGTAAAAGAGAAGTGACTCTTGTTACATTCTCTCCATCTGTGCAAACGCATACTGAATCAGTTCCTTATTATCCTCACCATTATTTCTATAGCCATGGTTTATAGAAAATGATGTGATGGTAATCCACCTCATAATCAAATATTTAGACAGCAATCTCAATGTATTAGTGAGATATCTAGCTTCAATATTTTTAAAATACTCAGACTCCAAAGTTTGTGCTCAGTGATTCAGATAAAAAGAAAATATATATCAAGCTGAGTGTAGGTAAATGTTAAAATCACTTCACCTGGTTTGATCTATTCCCTTTTCCTAACCCTCTAAAATATGGGTTACATCATTATTTCTTGCTTTCTAAAATTTATTTTGCAATTTGTTTTTTTATTTTCTCTTTTAAGTAATTAAGAAAAGTGAGATTCAAAAAGACTTTAGAGAAATTTTCTGAGATCATTGGAAAATATGTCAAAAAGAAATGATATTAATGAAATCTTTCCCTAACCACTCTACATAATGTCTTCACAGAATATTGAATGTAGAAAAATTCAGAGAAGTGGTAATACTGGCATAAATTTATTATATAAATTCATCAACTGATCAGGGCCCAGCAGAAGGACAAATGTATATTCTCTTCATGAAACGATGGAAAACTTGTGAAGAAAGTGGTTTAACATAACTGCACATTTTTAATTGGATGGACTATCTCAGAAACATTTGTTTTACAACAGGATGCTAATTTGAACAATCAAATTATGCTAATTTGAACAAGCTACCACAGTGGTAACTTTGTGAAAACTTGTTCTTATATGTTATTTTCTATATTAATTCTTTTCTTTTTTTTTTTTTTTGGTTTGCTTATCTTCTGTTGATGAAACTCACTGTATAATAAACTTGTCTGATGTGATCATTTTATTTCTTTGTTTTTTTTATTACTTCTGGTCCATGCTTAAATTCTGCACTTTGCCCCACTTTTGAATGATCCAAATCTGCTCTTTTTAACTAATTTTGTGAGAAAGTTTTGGTCTGCTTTATTTTCTCATTCATAATTTGGTGCTTATTGTGTTGAGTTAATTTTTTTAAGACAGAGTATACTATATATTCCAGGTTTGCTCTTTAGACTTACTATGTAGCCCAGACTTTCTTTGAACTTTCAACGACCCTCCTACCTCAGCCTCTTAGAGTGCTGGGATTACATACCTATGCCTCTAAACCCAGCTCATGATTTATAAATCATAAAATTGCATGTAAAGTAAAAAAGAGTGAAACTTGAATTGAAATATTCTTTCAAATATATCTTTTGGCAGGCGGCACAGGGATTGCAGATTTTATAAGGTTTAAGTGATGTTTAATTCATTTTGCATTCTTTAATTATTTCCCTAAAGTTTCCAGACTAATTTGTAGTGCTGTGTGTGTGTTCTCAGTGTGTCTGTGTGTGTGTGTGTCAGGGGGTGTACCTATTTTGTTTGTTTATATTGAGAGCCACTTACCTCCTTCCAGAGTTCTGAACTCGGCTATTTTTTCTCAGTAATATGTAACTACTAAAGATTCTGTTTTTAATTTTTTTTTTTTTAGCTTCACTATTCGCTTGGCTTGTATGCCTCAAAATTTGTGCAGCTTCAGAATAAGTAAGGATTGCCACAGGAAAGTCAAACACCTGACTACCTTCTTTACCTTCCTCCTTTGTTGTTCAATCTTAAATTTTTCTATCTTAGTTCCCTAAAAGCCTGACAGGCCACGTTTTATGTCCACGTGACTGTGATCACTCCTACAGTGTGCTCTTCATATCAGTATCTGTCATTTCTGTGGTATATGAAACCAGAAAAAAAAATTCTGCAGGAGGAAAAACAGCATGCAGAATGCTGGGTTCAGCTTCCACTCTCTCTGTCTGTGTTTGTGTCTGTCTGTCTGCTGTCTGTCTTTCTCTCTGTCTGTCTCCCCCTTGCTCTCTCTGTTGGATTTCATTTAAAAATGCTGTGCAAAGACATTTCTAAGATTCACTCCAGTCCTCTGAAAGGTTCCACTGTAAGAAAGGTATCATGAAGCTTAAGATTTATTAGCTTTTCAATAAACTCAGCTGTGATTAAAATAAAGATACTAATAAATATCTTAACACTTTCTGAATGTCAGCAGATTCTATAAGGTGCTATCACTAAAAAGGTAGTGATCAACCTTGGACTTTGCTAGGAGAAGTCAATGCATATTTTCTATTGAAATTCATTTTTAATTTAGTTATTAAAGCCAATAATATACAGAGTTAAAGAGGTTTTAAGTTACAGCAGAATCTGAAGGAGGTGGAAGCCTGTAAAGCCCAGAGAGGTATGAAGTCTGCACAACATGGCTCAAAGACAATGTGACTGGAAATATAACATCAATAGTCAATACTATGACAGAGCATACAAACTTTTGTGTATTAAGGAAGAAACAGTCTTAGATTTTTTCATTCAGTGGATAGCTGTTATGTGGATAATTAAAAGTTTTAAGCACAGATAAAATCAGGAAAAGAATTATTTTTAAGAAGTGAGATTGGGCTAGGGATATACCTCAGTGCCATAAGCTCCTGCCTGACAAGCACAAGGTCCTGAGTTCAACTTCTGGTATAAATAAATAAGTAAATAAACGTGGGACTGAATTGGATTAGCACTCTTGATTCTCATGTTAGACTCTTTTAAATGAAACAAAACTCTTTGAGTTGTTAAGATTTTATTCTCCGTCAATGACAGGGTTATTTTACTCCTTGTAAGTCTCATTCATGTATCCAACAGTAATTTCCTAATAACCACACAAATGCAAAGAATTAGCAATTATGTTAAAGAGCCAGGGATTTAGTTCAGTGTCACAACACCTGCCTGGAAAGCATAAGGTCATATATTTGATTCCAACTACTCTCTCAAAAAAGAAATTACGTTAGGCTGATAAAACAATAATTTTATTACTTTTTCATTGAACAATAGGCTTACTAGAAATTGTGTTTGCGGCCCATGCTAACATGTTTTACCAGCTGCAGAAAAATTCAACTCAAAAAATACAAATCACATGCACATAGGTATAATATATGTACAGCAGTCAGAAATATAGCATTTTTACATGTTTCACAAAGGCTCTGTCCAAATTCATCTAAAATGCCCTATCAGGGCTCAGATGCAATAAAGCCTCATGAACATTTTAGGGAAGGTCACCGAAATAAAGATGCTCCAAATGCCTTATTAAAATGGCAATGAAACCAGACAATACTGCCAGACAAATGAGGATGTGAAGAAGTGTTTAAACCTTCCTCTTTGGAAGATGCCCAGACGTGACAGGGCTTCATCAAATAGCTGGTGCTCTGATTTCGTTTCACTGACCCTAGGGAGTATCTTCAGTTCACCACAGCTCAAACACTTCAAAAGCCACGGAGATAACTCGAACTGAACCCCGCAGTTTTGGCACGTGTTTTCTCTGTTTCTCTCTCCCTCTTTCTGTTATTTCACTTTCCTTCACATAGCAGAAGAATTTGCCCTTGGTAGGTTGACTAAGTTTTGTCAAATACGTGCTTTTTGTCCTTATAATCCTTTCTAGGAAAGACGTGCGTACCATTTGTAAAGTTGCTTACAGACAGTCGGTGGAGTTTTAGAATAGCAACCTCTATCTTGAGCGCTATATGGGAAAAGTTTTTCATCTCAAATATATGACGAAAATATATATGCTACACCCTTGGATGTGCTATGATTTAGGCATAAACAGTTTATTTTAGATAACATTTTATCTTCATGGAAAAATTGTTACCATATGAAGTTTTTGGTATAGTATCTAAGAATACTAAAATGATCCGAAATGCGTAAGAAACCTCTGCCTCCTTCCAAGTAGCTGTTCACTTAACCATCATTTAACCAGTTCATCTGTCTCTCAAAGTAAACTCCATGTATTGTTGCTCCTGGAGAGTAGTGCTGCCAAATCTGTTTTTTTTTTTTTTTTGCATTCATTTTGCCTAGAAAAAGAGATGCAGTTTTTAAAAATTTTTTATTCACAAAACAAATGCCTGTACTCCATATATACTTCAAATATTAATCCCCAAAAATAAGAGCTGTCCTCCAAATCTGAAGTCTATAAAAGTGAAATTCCTGTTAGAGTTTCAGTTTGAAAAGGTGTTCATTTATGAGCCAATGAATTTGCACTAATGTAAATTTGGCCAGTGTATTCATATACTATCCTTTTACTCATTGTAACATTCTCAAAACTTTGGTATTTAAAATAAAACATAAAATTATATATCATAATTATTCATCCTTAGATATCTCCTGTTCCTACATACTTTCCATTTTCAAGTTGTCAGTTATTATTTGAAAAGAATCAGGTTCATTTTTCAAGGTCTTCTTTCCGGCTTGCCTTCTAACTCTCTTCAATCACCAACTTGCCTTCCTCTAATAAATTAATGCCATTGCCATTCAACTGACTTTGATAGCTCCATTATAAACATAAGTCTGCAGGTTCCCATTCCCTCTCATCAGGGTCTCTCCGGACACCAAGTTTATGAAGTTTATAAAATAGGCATTTGTAAGTCCTTTCTTTGCTTCCTCATTATCCACTCCAACCATGTACTATTCTTCACTCCTTTCCTTCCTTACAGTTCATAAATAGGCTTCTGCCAATCACACTGAACTTTATAATAGCTTCTTTCTACATATTTCATTACAGTTTCAGGCAGCCTTCCTCTTAGAGAAACATTCTCTCCTAAACATTTTTTCATTTTGTATTCCTTAATATCATACAACGTTAAATGCTCCCTAGTGAAACTGAAATCTTTTCCTTTCCTTAGTTACATTTTTTCAGTTAGACTATTTTTAAACATTTATTTACTGAAACCTACTCCTTACACTTTTGTATTCTTTTCTTAGGTGTTCATTTTTGTTGACAATGGTAATCAACATGCTAATGACATACTACTCACATGTCTAAAGGCAGAGTTGACACCTCCATGTAAATATCAGAGTGCCAGGAAGAAAATGTTCAAATGCTAAGGCTCAAGGAGTGGGGAAGGGAAAGAAGTGAATAGAGATAATAAATTAAAAAAAAATAGAACAGAAACAACAGAAATAAACTTCTGTAAATGGTGAGGGTAAGAATGATTGTAGGGAAGGGAAGGGAATGAGGAAATATTGAATCAAGATATATCACGGACAGGTATAAATTCCCCAGGATGAATGCTATCGTTATGTATATTCAAAGTGTAACCAAGAAATGAACTTTTAGAAAAGCACCTGGGATATAGTATGTCTGAAATAAAATTGATTCTGTTTCCAAATGTAGCCCTTCTTTCAAAAATTAATTAACAGAGTACCACATATTGATTTACCTAAATCTCAAACACAGAGAAATCCTTACATACTCCTTTCCTTTTACAAGGCAAAATTATTTCAATAGTTTAGCAGCACACAGTACTTTTTTCAAGATGTATTGCTCATTCTAAGCAATATCCATCTTAAAAAATGTCCTTGCTTCTACACATATGTGCCTATAATGAACTTTTTTCTATGGGGTTTTTAAGTCATCTTTTAAACATTTTTATGAAGACAACATACAATTGGTTATCGAAAACTAGTAGCCATTTAAATTTAAAAAAGTCATAGTAGAAGACATATTGTCAGGTGTGATGGACTGAGTGTGTTCCAAGCTAGGGGAGTATTTTGGGTGGCAAAACTGTCAACAGTACAGGATTGTACTGGACACAGCAGCATTTCGACTCAGATTATGTGAACTCATGTTCTGGCTCTATCATTTACTAGAGGTGCAAATTCAATTTTCAAAGCTTCTCTTTCTTTGCTTAGAAATAATACTAGTACCTCTCAATATGCACTTTTGAAGTCTTACAGTGTGCACGAAGCCCTCGAAACAATTTTCATTAAGAAATTAATAAAACTGAATTTTATGTCAATCTTTTTAGAACTCATTCATCCTATAGGTTGAGATCTTCTGAATGTCACAAAGTTTTTCTTTTTTTGTCTTCCACAAATACTCCAGAAGACTTTCTTAGCTTTCCCCTTGCAGCTCTCCCTTCTAGGAATATTGTTTTAACCAGACCTTAGCAAAAGGAGTTATCTCTCCCAGAAAGTCAGTCTTGGCATTCTTGTTTAGTAGTCATATCCTATGACACTCTTACCCATTTCCACTTTTAGTATAAATCTTATTACTGTCTACAATTTTCACACATATGAATTTGGCCACTGTATCCAATTTTTATCTCTCAAACATCTAAACTCCCAGAAAGCCAGACTTTCTTATCATTTCTTTATCATCCTCTGGGGAAGAGCCTCCATGATATGTATTTAAGTGAATCAACGAATGAATGAATATCTCAATAAGTAAATGATTCTCATTTACTAGATTCTTTTACTTCTAAGGAAATCTGAATTCTTTCACTGAATTAGCTTTAGGCAAAAATTAAGTATACATCCTTAATGTGACAGTGTTTTACCAGGTCCTAAAAGGCACATATTGTTCTGCATAATAAATTAAGTGCAGAGGGGTTTGTTTCCCTTCTATAATGCCACCACAACCCAGGAACAAAAAGCAATGCCTTTGCAACTGTGCAGAATCAACTTGACACCACAGTGTGAATGCTTCTCCAATCAAGAACAATATTCTCCCACCATCCAGGGTCTTTCTATCTTTAAAACTGTGACAACTTCTAGATATAATTTACTGGACACAGGAAATTTTATATATACCTTGTCACTTTTAGGAAAGTTCATATAAGCAACAGGTCTCTAATACAAGAAACTTAGGAAAACAATATTGATAAAAGAGTTAATTTATGAAACTTAGGAAGAGTTAATATTATGAAACTTAGGAAAACAATATTGATAAAAGAGTTAATTTTTAACAATGTGGCATCATTTTTCTTGATTAAGAGAATTTTCAAGATATACATAATTTTAAAACACATTTTCTCTTAAATTCCTAATATTTTATTTATAGGAAAGAATTCAACCTGTTACAAAGGGAAGAAAATAAAAAAAGCTAAGGCAAGTGCATTTAAATTAATTTGTTCTACTTTAGTGGTGCAAAACCTCAAATTTTAAGCAAGAGCAATATAGTTTTACACAGGAAAGTTTTAAAATAATCACTTTGAAATATATACAGAAATATCAACTGTTCATACAACATGAATAGAGGATAAATATTTCTTCTGATTATAGTATTTACTTAAGTGATAAGCTTTTAAACTTACTGCTGTGTATGCAGTACATACACAATCATACTCTACCTACTTGCAATTTTTAGCTTTTTAAAAAATTTTGGTCTTTTCTGTATTGCAAAGAACAATTTCAGCATTCTTATGAGTTTCAAAAAGTATAAACAAAGAAAAAGAGATATTTTACCTCTAAGGAAATCTGAATTCTCTCACTCAGTTAACATAAAGGAAAGAAATTGGGTGTATAGCCTTTACCATGTCTGTTTTACTGTGTTCTAAAAGACACGTATTATTCTGCATAAGTTAAGTGCAGAGGTGCCTTCTTGCTTTCCTCATAATGGACCTATCATTTTCAAAAATTGCCCATATAATACATTATATCTGTGTTATTTTCTGTAGTTCTGTTTCTTTTACAGTATACTTTATTGAGAATGAAAAGTGTTCTAATTAATGTTAAAGATCACACTCCTCAGTTTGTGACTCAGTATTTAACTACTGTAAGATAATATGTTAATAAAAATTGAAATAAATGTTCAAAATGAATTTATAGTATAAGAGAAGTACTGACTGGCAGGAATAAGACCACTGTAGTGATTTTTAGAGTTTTTTAATTACTTTGATGAATTCAAATATAATACATAATGTACTAGTATCTATTTGCAGAAGATATTTCATTAGTTTTCTTTATCATTTAAAATCAAGGATTTTAAAATCATGAGTGGATAGAGATTCTTTGTTTAGAAAACGAAATTTAAATTCATGTATTTTCTAAGTCTCAGTTATAGAACATAAGGATCTTACATGTACGTTTTAGTACGTTTAATGTTTAAGTCTGAAATTTATTCCCACTTTGATAAGTAAAATAATTTTTAAAACACCATTATCTATGATACTCCTTAAAAAAATTGTGGCAATTTTTAAAATAGAAAATCTAATATATCCTGCTAGAATATTTAGTTGGAAAAGATGTCTCACTTTTTTTCACTTACAAATGTCAAAATTAATGTGGCCTATCCTGGTTATCATTCTAAATCATATGTAAAATGTGATGTAAATTTCCATTGAAATAAGTAACTTAGGTATCATCTTAAGTTTTTATGCATTACATATCATGACTCTATATCATCGCAATACTAATGCAAAAATATTTTATGAACGCTATAAGATGATCAGCTAAATTTACTGTTAAAAAGAATAATTATAACATATTAATAGTTTATTTATGTATTTATTGCACCACAGTAATTAGAACAGTTTCATAAGATAACAGAAAATTAATTATAACTCATTGTAGCTCACACAATAACCTTAAGGGCATGAGTACCATTATCACATGATGTACACAAGAAGTAATTGCTATAAAGTGGCTAGTCGAAGATGACATTGTTTGAGATTTAGTAACACTGTCATATAAGCACTGAACTCAATTTATATTTATTATAAGGTTATAATATATATATTTATCCAATCTATGTTAGTACTTATCAATTTACCAAATACATATTTATGTCATCTCAAACCATATATAATGATTTTTATTATTATAATAATATGATGGAACTCATGACCTCGCACTTACCAAGCAGGTTCTTAC
>PVJX010019280.1:0-35096 GCA_004027295.1 Dolichotis patagonum | reverse complement strand
TAGCCAATATTATACTAAATGGACAAAAACTAAAAGCTTTCACTTTAAAATCAGGAACAAGACAAAGATGTCCACTGTCACCACTCC
Organism: Dolichotis patagonum; assembly: GCA_004027295.1. NCBI lineage: Eukaryota > Metazoa > Chordata > Mammalia > Rodentia > Caviidae > Dolichotis > Dolichotis patagonum. The sequence goes on along the minus strand of PVJX010019280.1, from coordinate 35,009 downwards.
TATTCAATATAGTTCTGGAAACACTAGCCAGGGTAATCAGACAAGAGAGAGAATAAAAGGAATAAAGATAGGAAAGGAAGAAGTTAAATTATCACTATTTGCAGATGACATGATACTATATATAGAAGACACCAAAAACTCCATTAAAAGTCTGCTAGAGGTAATAAACAAATTCAGCAGTGTAGCTGGCCACAAAGTCAACGCTCAAAAATCAATAGCATTCCTGTACACAAACAAGAAACTCACCGAGAGAGAAATTATGGAAATATCGTCCTTCACAATAACATCCAAAAATATGAAATACTTAGGAGTCAACATAACTAAGAATGTAAAAGACCTGTATGCTGAAAATTGTACTATGCTAAAAAAGGAGATTGAAGAGTATATTAGAAAATGGAAGGATATTCTTTGCTCTTGGCTAGGAAGAACCAACATTGTGAAAATGGCCATACTCCCAAAACTGTTATACAGATTTAATGCAATCCCAATCAAAATACCATCGACATACCTCACAGATCTAGAGAAAACACTCCTAAAATTCATTTGGAAAAAGAAGAAACCTAGAATAGCAAAGGCAATTTTGGGCAGTAAAGATAAGGCAGGAGGCATCTCAATTCCTGACTTGAAACTGTATTACAAAGCCACAGTGATAAAATCAGCATGGTATTGGCAAAGAAATAGACCTGAGGACCAATGGAATAGATTAGAAGACGCAAGTATAAGTACAAAGACACTCAGCCACGTGATATTTGACAAAGGGGCTAAACATGTTCACTGGAGGAAGGATAGCCTCTTTAATAAATGGTGTTGGAAAAACTGGCTCTCCACATGCAGAAGACTGAAACTAGATTCATACCTATCACCATGCACAAAACTAAAGTCTAAATGGATCAAAGACCCAAACATTAAAACAGAAACACTAAATCTACTGGAAGATAGGGTAGGTAGAAGTCTTGGAGACATAGGTGTAGGCAGAGAATTCGTGAACAAAACACAAACTGCATGGGAAATGCTTCAGAAAATCAACAACTGGGATCTCATATTACTGAAAAGTTTCTGCACTTCAAAAGAAATCACCATCAGAGTGAAAAGAAAACTCAAAGAATGAGAAAGAATTTTAGCCATCAACCCCTCAGACAAAGGACTTATATCAAGAACATATAAAGAATTGAAAAACATCAACCCCCTCAAATTCAAAGACCCTCTCCATAAATGGGCATCTTAGATGAACACTCAGTTCTCAGATGAAGACATACAAATGACAAATAAATACATGAAGAAATGCTCACCATCACTGGTCATTTGAGAAATATCGTCCTTCACAATAACATCCAAAAAAAATGAAATACTTAGGAATCAACATAACTAAGAATGTAAAAGACCTATTTATATGCTGAAAATTATACTACGCTAAAACATTGAGATTTCACCTCACTCCTGAAAGAATAGCTGCCATCAAGAAATCAACTGATAACAAATGTTGGTGAGGTTGTGGGGAAAAAGGAACACTGCTCCACTGTTGGTGGGAGTATCGACTGGTGCAACCACTATGGAAATCAGTATGGAGAATTTTCAGAAGACTAGGACTGGAAGCTCCATTCAACCCAGCTATTCCCCTCCTGGGTATTTTCCCAGAAAAACTGAAAAGTTCATATCACAGTGATATATGTGCACCCGTGTTCATAGCAGCACAATTTGTAACAGCGAAATCTTGGAAACAACCAAAATGCCCATCAACCAGAGTGTGTGAAAAAGATGTGGTATTTTTATACAATAGAGTATTACTCAGATATAAAAATGGATGATCTTGAGGCCTTCATAGGTAAATGGAGACAACTTGAGACTATCCTCATTAGTGAAATAAATAAGAATCATATTTATAAATATTGCATTGTGTCTCTAGTGCAAAAAGTAATAAGAAATGTAGGAGTAATAAAACTCAAAATGTGTAATTGCTACTGTAAAAAAGAGAAGAAAAGAGAGTGCTCTAAAGGATATAATTGCATGTATGTTTAAGTGTGTCAGATGAATGACCATATTACTGTTTTTGTTAGATCATGGAGCAGAATTGTTAACAGTCTCATTGTTTGTGTACTTTGTATGTCTTAACTTTGTAACTTGAACAACTATTTCCAAAATTACAGTATGTAAGTTATCAAGTAATGATTTGTTAGGATTTTTTGTTCTTTTTTTTTTTTCTTGGAATTTTGTATTGTTGCTACTCTTTTTTCTATTTTGTTTGTTCTGTTTTGTTTTCTTTTTAAATAAAATTTTAAAAAAGAGAGAGACACACACACACATTCTTCCCACTCTTATGTCATATCCTGGCTCTATCCCTAGGTGGATGTAGCACTCACACCACCAATCTGAGTGCTATGCAATGAACCAATAACAAATACATAATTGTGTGAAGCTTGGAGGCCACTGATATAAACCATGACATTCTACCTCTGGCCCCCAAAGACTCATGCACATCCCAAAGTCATTTAGTTCATCTTTAAGAGTTGCCAAAGTACTAACATTTTAAGCATTTCTGAAAAGTCCAAGTTTCAAGTCTCCTCTAGATCTATGGCAAACTCTCAACTGTAACCCCTGTACAAATGAAATAAGGTTAAATATTTCTGGAATGCAAAGGCACAATATAGACATTATCATTCCAAAAGTTACAAACAGGGCAATACACAGGATTGGAAAAAAAGCATGTCCAACATCCAGCAGGGCAAACATCCTAGGGTTCCATGCTCAGCATTTGAAGCAATCTGGTTGCAAGCTCCAAAAGGCTTGGGTGATTCCACCCCCATGGTGCTTCCAGGAATTTCAACTCCTGCAGCTTCTCTCTTAAGGTCCCTCTGCTCCGTTTTCACAGCTTTCCTTGGATAATCCACGTTCCCGGATTTTCCAGCTTTTGGGGTCTCCACTGCACCTTTGGCTTCACCCTGATATCTTTACATATTGTCCTCTCAGGGGCACAATGCTTGGCCTGTTAGGCCTTTTGCAATTGGAGTGGAAGCCATCTTACCCTCAGAATTTGTGAATTTTCTTTGCACCTAAAATCAGCACCATGCAGATGCCACCAATGTTTGCTGCCAGCTGGTGCAGTGGCTAGGCTTTTCTTTCTCTTGGCTGTCAGGGTTGAGTGTCAGGATTGTTGGACTCTGTGAACGTGATTGTGTGGAAAAGCTTCTCTATGTCACCACCATCTCTATGTCTGGAACCTCATGTGGCTGCTGCCATTTTGGAACCTCATATGGTTGCCACCATTTTGGAACCTCACGTGGCTACTGTCGCCATTTTGGAAGCTCATATGTCTGTTGCCGTTTTGGAACCTCATGTGGCTGCCATTGCCATTCTGGAGCATGGTTCATTGCAGCTTTCTCCTCTGAGCAGTCTTTCACTTTTGCAGTTTTGAGGCTGCAAAGGATGGAGACCCGCTGCTTCCTGGGATGTCCTCTGGCCATCTTTTTTATTTCTCTGTTTCTTATCAGCAATCTAAGTCTCAGTTCTATCTTTACAATCCACTGCTTTACTGGAGTTTTCCTTCTGGCCAAACTCACAGTATTTTAAATTATCCTGCGGGGCTCTTTGCTCATGATTTGCAACATAAATCTGGCTAATAGCCCCCAACAATAACCACACCACAGCCTCAACATTTGGCTGCCTTGAAATTTCTTCTCCCAGATTAATCAGCCCATTGTCCTTAATCTCAGTCTCAGCAAAGTCTCTGGACATGAGAAAAATGCAGACAGACTTTCTGCCAAGCCATAACATACATGAACTGGAGTCCAGCAATCAATAGAGTCCTTTGCAGCAGAAACCTCCTGAACCTGGTCTTTATAGGCAGGCTTTTTATCTGCCTTCTTGTCTCCTGAGCTCTGACCAGAATCTCCCCTGAGAGCAGGCTAAACTGTTCCAGCTCTACGCATTCAGGCAACATCTGTGAACCTTTCCAAACTCTGCTGACAAGCCTTTCCAAAGGCTCTCAAATCACATGGTCAGGTATAGTCATAGCAACCGCCCCACTCCTCTGGTACCAAATTCTGTCTTGGTTACTTTTTAGCTTGTCACTGAGACAAAACACCTACCACCCAAAGTTAGGGAAGGAAAGGTTTATTTCTTATAGCTCTTGGAGGTGTCAGTCCATACTCAGTTGGCTCCAAGTCACAGGGTGGCATGGCGGGCTGCCATTCATAGCTGGCTGCAAACAGCAAGGTGTGAGCCGGCAAGAGAGAGAGACACACCTTCTTCCTGCTCTTACATCATATCCTGGTTCTATTCCCAGGTGAATGTGGCAATTCACACCACCAGTCTGAGCGCTAGACAATGAACCAATCACAAATGCATAATTGTATGAGGCTTGGGGGCCACTGACATGAACCATGACAACTATGAAAGCAATGATTTTCCTTAGGAAATAGTCATTTTTTTAGGACTAAAAATTAGATCTATTGTCAAAGGGTGCTAGAACATAAGACAGAAAAAGGGAGGTGTTTGGCCAAACCCTAAAGGACTATATTTTAATAAGTTTAGACTTAATTTGAAAAATAGTGGAGGAGCTCCCGGGGGTTTTGAAGCAGGGCAATTTAGAAATTTGGAAAGTGAGTACATTTTAAAACATTCCTACCCTTGGTGAATTTTTATTTTCCACAGAAAACTTGAATTTTTGGATTATAGAAAGTGTTAGAATTTTTTATCCATCAGTTTCAAGTGGCCTTTGGGCCAGATACAGTGCAAACGTACATTCGTCCTAGTTTAGTTTGTGACGTATCTTACTGTTTTGTGTCTTTTAGCTTTTAGTCAGAACAGAAATTCTCTATTTTGTAGTTTCTCCCCCTAGAGAGGCCACTGTGCTTTATGAAATATCCAGGCAATACTAAGAAACAAAAGAACCTTGCATCTATACAGAAATAAACTTAAAGCAAATTATGGCCAAAAAAGAGTATTATCAATGGTTTTCATCCTATCCCAAATCACATTTCAAAAGCAGCGTTATTTTAAAAAATTTTGTGGGAGAATCCCTACCCCATGCGTACACATTTTCAGTTCAAGATGGTCTAAAAACCACAGAGCTCAGGTGTTGGAAGCTGACCGTGTTTTCTCCGAGCAGCCTCCTGTCCTTTATAACTGGGCATCCTTTGTCTGTGACGCACCCTTTTACCTGTGATGTGTGTTCCCATGCCAGCTGGCACTTAGGCCAGCTGACAAGTTCTTTTTTTTTTTGGTACCAGGGATCGAACTCACAACCTCATGCTTGCCAGGCAGGCGCTTAAGCCACTGAGGTAAATCCCTGGCCCAGCTGACAAGTTCTTATGTCCTGAGAAGGACTGGGATTTCCATAAGAATTTTCTGGGCTCATGAAGAGAGTAGGAATGAAAAAGTTAGCATAAATAGGATAAAATGCGTATTTTTTGAGTTGTCTCATTAACTCTTTGCTATACCTTATTTTCTTCCTATTATTAAACTACAGATTAACGGCTGGAATTTGCATGTAGGCCTTTCATTTCACAACACGAAGTACTCTGCAGGGAGGGATCCATGATCCCCATAGTTTTCTCCACTTGGCCAGGCACCATTGTTACACGGGGTGAGCTAACTGCTGTGGCGTCTTGTGAACTGCAGACGTACAGCACCATTTCTTTCTCTACCCACTAGGTGTCAGAAGTACCCACACACCCAGCCCTGGAAACAAGCACAAGTCACTGCCGAATATCCCGGGGGGAGGCGTCCTCTCCCTGCTTGAGAATCACTGTTTTATATCAATCTAATTTTGCTTTTCCACTTTTTCACTCCTACCTTTCTTAACAGTGCTGTTGATAGAGATATAAAATTCAGCAGCAAATGAATTAAAATAATAAAACTAGACACGCTCTTTTTTAATTAAAAGTTTAAGAGCATTAAAATGAACTTTACAAAAGTTGTAAATAGATGAGAAAAGTTATTATAAAGATCAGTAAATAATCAGAGGCGCTGGAAAGAAAAAGGAAGGGCAAAGAAAGTGTTTTGAAACTTGGAAATTGTGTCCCTTTCTAGAAAAATGAATGGTTATTTTTAATGTAACTTTGGTATTAACACAGTGTGAATAATAGTGCATTTTTTTTTCTTTGCCTAGAATAATTATGGTAGAGCAGCTAAACACTAAATCTAGAAAAAGATTCAAAGCTTGATTTAGGTACTGGTAACTAATAAGATGCAAAAAGAAATCATAAAAATGACAAAGGCTATATATACTTTTTCTTTTAAAATGATTATTTTTGGAACAAGCTAAGGAAATCCATCTCTTAAGTTTTCTTGTGGGTATTAAAGGGGAAGATATGGAAAGAAATAGTTTGGATTTTCATTTGCTATTTCATCAGGTTTAAATGTATAATAATTATATTTTCAGCATATAATTTGCATATACTGTTTAGAAATTTAGGCTAGAGAGCCATAACATAAATGATTATGGAGTCAGAGTACTATCAAATGGACAGAATCTTGGAGAACACCTTGTCCAGTGGTTCTGAACCTTAGTGCATTTCAATTTTTTAAAGGGAGGCTACACTGTGATTTTCAAATACTAGGAGCATTTCAAATATGTTTTCAGCTTTTTAAAAGTAATGGAGACAAGGGAGAATTGGAGAATGCAGGCTTGGGGAAAAGCCTTGTATGGGTCAGTTACTGTAATACAAAAAATGCTGTCCAAATTGTGATAGAAGTAGACATTTTTTAAGAGAAATTTCTCCATATTTTTGAGCCCCTGAAAGGGAACAGATGTAATATTACTGTGAACTGCCAGTTGACAACTCTAAATCCAATCCAATTTGTTTCTTTTCCCAATGAAGAAACTGAACCAGACATGACACAGCTGTCCATGATGTCACAGTAGCTGAATGAAGTTTGGGTCCAAGCTTCACTTGGATTTTTTTCCTTCCTTAACTACTCAACATTATCATGATACAACTGATCATGGTAAGTGCTCTCAGTGTTTCAGGCACTGTGTTAGGTTAAACACATGTATGATCTCTGTTTTACTTCTCAACAAACAGGAGAATAAGGCCTAATATTATCCCTGTTTTACAGATGGGGAATATTGTCTGAGACATTGGCTGACAATGGTCCAGTACGGACTGATGTGGAATTCAAGTTCACCAGATTGCAAAGCTTGTGCTATTCATTCTTTGTACCTTGCTTTCCTGGAGGTTTCTTTCCATGTTGTGCCAGGAATTTATTCTACTTGGAAGAGGGAGCTCTATCCTTGAGGGAAAAATCAACGCCCACATATTGATGCTCTTCTGGTGCTGTATCCATCTTTGTTTACGATCAAAGCTGACCCATTTGAGCTCAGCTCTTCATCATGTCTGCCACAAGCCCAGGAAAAATGACAGCTCTGATGAAGTGCCCTGGAAGCACGTGCCATGTTCCCCAGGGGTAGGCAGAATCAGCCTGCTTCAGGAGCGAGAACAGTGCATTTCCATTCTTCCCTGACTCACAGTCAGCAGCTCCTGCACATAGACAAGAGTTTCCACTAAAAGATGCCATGAGGACAGGGCTGCCTTGCAATGGAAAGCAATGTATTTATGAAAAATGACGAAGAACAATGAAGGACAGTTACCACTAAAAGCCAGTCAGAATCCAAGGGCACCTTTGCATAAGTGACTCAGTGCTGAGACTCCTCTCCTCTTTTGCACCCCGAGCCAACACTATTCCAAAGCTTGACAATCCCAAAGTACAGCGCATACTTTATACTTTCTCCAAATTTTAGATGAGAATCTTAAAAATTCATAATTTGTAGTTCTGTATATGAGTGCTTGAATTATGATCAGAAACTTAAGATAAATTCTCTTAGGATTTAGTCCCTACTCTGTAGAACTCTTTGTTGAAAACAAAGAAGCTGACAGTTCAGGGCATCAGATAATCTCAGTCCAAGGAACTTACTGTGATGGATACGTGATAGAGCTGGTGCTTCCTATTCTTGGTTCCACGTCTGTGAATCTGACCAAACACAGACTGAACATATTTAGAAATGAAAAAGTTGCATTGATACCAAAAAGGCACAGACCATTTTTGTTGTAGTTATTTCCTAAATAATACAGCATGCATTATAAATTATAAATTATACATAATTAACATTGCATAAGGTGTTGTAAGTATTCTAGAGGTGATTTAAAATGTATGGGAGGATCACATAGATTTTATGCAAACACCACACCATTTCATATAAGGGTTTGAGCACCCACAGATTTTGATATCTGAGAAGGTTCCTGAAACCAGCCTCCCACTGATACCCAGGGATGCCTGTATATACTGGGCAATACAATAAAAGTAGTCATAATTATTGCTATGAGTTTAGAATTGCTAGGATAAAAAGCCAAAAAATTTTATCTTTCATTTTTACACTCCAGAAGTATCTACCACTGTCACGTGGGCATGTCCCTTTAGAGCTGCTGCCCCTCTGCATTGGATGGTTTGTGCTCAAAGTACATGCATGCATACAGTTCAAGGTTGAGCAGTGCTTACAGGGATTGAGGAGCCTGATCTTGAGAGACAGCACAGAATGAAGGAGTACCCATAAAACTGTCCCTCTGTACTTCAGTGGAGATGTGGGAAGTAAAGTATAAACTTAGCATTCTATCTTGGTACACAGACTCCATTAGATCCATAACTGACTTTGCATCTCAGTGAACGAGAATAACCAATTTTATTGTAATTTATCTGTATGCTGATTATCTTAAAGGGCTTCTGATAAATAAGCAGGCAATTCTTCCTTCCTTGTATTACCCATTCATGATTCATACACCCATCAATGTACCCATGCATCATCCCTCACCTCCCCATTCGATAGTCACTTATTGAATATCAATAGCACGGCAGGTTCTGGGAGAGCTCAGAGAACAGGGCTAGTGATTGGTTTCAAGAAGCTTGTAGTTCATTATGGGAAAAGGATAAGGCACCAATATAATATAAAGGGTGATGAGAGTGTCTTAAGAGAGGAATTGTTGCTATGGGAGGAAAAGGTGGGAAGTTCAAGCATTCGTTTACCAGCGAATTTGTGAGTCATTTTGGTTCAAGCGTGTATAAAATATTTTCAAAGATGCCAGTGTGGTGTTTAAATCAAAACCTTTTGAGTAAAGTGCAAATTCAAGTCACATATCTAAACTGTTGAAACTTCACATAACTATGGGATCATACGGTTAAGTTGACTTTTCAGTTTGTAATAGGACCATGTCCTTGTCCTCCACTTGACTGATATGCTCTTGAATATATCCCACTTATGATTTCCCTTCAATTCCTTTCTGCTGTCATTCTCCCAACATACCTATGCACTACGGCTTCCAGTCTCAGGTTCCTGGATCCTCAGGTTTCCTTTGAATAGAGGTATTTTAGTAATGAGAGTCATGGCTCTAAATCTCAGTGGATTTGCTGTAATTTCTTTCTAACACTACAGGCCTGAGATGGTGTCGTAATTAAAGGAATTTTTATTATCCACATGGACTGATGGAGGGCTGCAAAAACTGAGTTGAAAGTAAGGACATCCTATGTCAGTCTCTTGAGCTGAGCAGCTGCATTTCTGCCTCAAAAGTGATTCCTTGAAATTTCATCTTTACCATTCATTACTGTTTCATTGCTCATGAAATGGCATCTCCCCAAAGGCAGACTCTTGGTATTTTTCTTGTCTGCTCCTGGAGAATTAAATAATGCAAACTTGTTCTAGTGAAAGGTTCCTGAATATCTTAAAAGACCGTGAAAACATTTTCTTCCTAACCTACTTTCAATTTTATAATTGTCAGTCATGGAAAAAGTCTGCATTCACAGTATCAGATTGTGAGGCCTATGATTATCTTTCTTGGCTACTTTATTGGTAGGTCCCTTGAAAAAGTCACCTGTGGGTATGATCTGCATGTGGATGCATAAAACAAAAATTTGAAGAAGGAGGGATGACAAAGAGAGAGAAAACTAAAAAGATTATGGTGAATTATTGAGAAAAGCCAAAGATGCAGAAATGCAGGATTTTCTTCTTTGTTGTTGTTGTCGTTTTATCTGTTAAGCTAGAGTTCAAACTCATGCACCTCAGAGATCTGGATATAAAAGGGAAAGAAATCTTGCCTTCCTATGACAGTGAGTCCCGCTAGAATGATCTCAAAGATCTCTGCTTCTGAAGGAAGTCTAGCCTATATAATACTGTGTAAATTAAGAGTGAAGGTTTGTATGCTTTGAGCAAGGTATTAGAGAAAGCAAACGAGGATTTTATGTGCGAGCAGTCTAATTCCAGCACCTGTCCTTCTACTAGGTGTGGACTGAATGAATTAATGTGTTAATTATTTTAAATTCATTATTTTACTTATTATTGAGGGTGCCCTAGTCCATTTGGGATGTTACAACTAAACACTGACATCTGAATTGTTAGTAAACAATAGCCATTTATTTCTCGTATCTTAGTATGTCAGATATCTAGATAATGGTGGCTTACAGGTGGTAACTTCTTACTGTACCATCCATAACTGGAAGAGGCAAGGCAGCTCTCTGAGTCCTCTGTTATTAGAGAGCTAACCGTGTTCATGAAGGATGTGTCACTCATGATCTAATCACCACACAAGAGCCCCACTTCCTACTACCACCATGCTCAATGTCAGCTTTAGACATGTGAATTTTGATGAGACGCTAACATTCAAATCTCAGCAAGGTGCTATGTAGCAGTGTTTTCAGCTTCGTAGATTAAAAAACTAAGACTTACAGGGATCAATTACAAGAGGACAGAAGGCTAATTAGAGACAGACTCATATTTAAATGTGCATCCGCAGTTATATCATTTAAATGTCTTCTAGGACAGTGATGGTGAAACCTTTAGAGACCCAGTGCCAAAGTGCAACCCCAAACCCAACTCATTTATCGCAAAATGCCAGCACAATTAAACCTGAACACTGAGGTTTTGGTTTAGAAAAAACCGTTCTATTTTAACATCTTTTGTCTTAAAAGAAAAATACCATGAGTTTTCAACTACTGGCCTAGGAATATCCAGATATGGTTTGTAAAAATAAATAGTAGCTACTAAAGTGTTTGTATTTAAGGACCACTGGGTCCTCACCACTGTTCATTTTTTCCTGTTTTAAACTTGGAGAAATTTATTGGTGGACACTGAGATGCTGATGGTTCCTCAGGCAGACCCAGAAACAAATGGGTTGAGCAAATGCAAATACGATGGAGAGAGCCAAATATAAATGCAAATATATCTGAATTTGAAGCCTAAAATTTTATTCTACACATTTTTGCTGCTTCTCTTCTTTAGAGTGCTGTTTGCCTCTTTACTGAGCTTGGGTTTATACTGTAATTTCTAGGTGTCAGTGACACCGTTGTTATACAAAAAGCAGTTAATATTAGATGAAACTCCACTGCCATCACAAGATCTTCTAGAATTTAAAGTAGGAGAAAATCTTAGGGAAATTTCAACAAATCTGACTCTTTCTTTTCTTTCTTTCTTTCTTTCTTGCTTGCTTGCTTTCTTGCTTTCTTTCCGTCCTTCTTTTTCCTTATTTTATCTTTTCATGTGGGTACTTCATTGATAAACACAAGCCTAGATGGAGATATACACCAAGAGCCTGAGTTGGAAATAAGTCAAGGTTCTTTTTTTTAAAGGGAAATTGTGAAGCTTTGAAAACACTGTGTGATAGACAATCCAAAGAGGTTAGAAATATGCCAAGCTATATGAATGGAAATAATGGCTTTTTAGAGATTGATATCTCAAAAATCATCCGAATAGCCTGTTGATTAAACAAAATGAAGTGTGTGAGACTTATTGATGTAAGAGAAATTGTCAACATGGCAGAGTTTTAGCAAAGTTTCAAAATGGTAAAGAAGGGAACAGTATTTATCAGGTTTTAGTTGTTTTCAGAGTAGGTCTTAACAAGGGGAGGAATGGTTGGGTTTGATGTTGTGTGGCACAGAAAAGAGATCAAAATCTCAAGGAGCAAGGCATGTATTTTGTTAAGTAGGTTGACTAGTTGGCAATCCTAACTCCCAGGAGGATGTACTTCCTTCCAAAACAGGCATTTAGTTATTTTTGCTTCTTCTCAATCTTGTTTAACCTATACATGGGAAAACATGTCTTTTCCCAGAATTATCTTGCCAGAAACAGAAAATTAAGCTGGTTTCAGGTTTCAGACAAAAAAAAAATAATTAATGATCTTCAAAAGTAAGTCAAAGTTCTGTAGCTTATGTCAGACTTGATTTGCACATGATTCTCCCAGTACCCAATCCATCTGCCAGCAGAGACACTGGGCTCAGCTCAGCAGCGGGGCTGCCCTTGGCAAACACAGGATGATATGATAGTACATGGACCCATCCAAACACTGGGCCATCTGAAGACATCCAAACATTCACACTTGGTGCCTCAAGGCCTTTACCCACTAGGCAGGGGGCATCCAGAGAATTTTGGCCATTGATATACTAAGATCATCTCATCTAATGTCCTTTGCCTCCTTTCAAGCATTATAAAGAAAGCCTGCTTCTCTTCGTTTGATAAAAATGGCCTTGTTTCCCTCTGTCTGTCCATACCAAGTTATTAAACCATGTGTCTCATTGTTTTCACATAAACATGTTGAGGAGTTTCTGCACCACTTTGCTCTTTACAGTTTACGTTGTCTCAACAGAGAGAAGTGAGGCATATATATATATACACCCCAAACAGGAGTCCTTGCTTCAGCAGACATCTGATGATTAGGAATATCCCAGTCTGAGCTTTCTTGTTCTCAAGAGCTCTCATTAGACAAAATTCCTATGCATCTTCAGAGGTGACTTTTCCACGGAGCTCTGGTGAGTGTAAGCCATTGTAAATTAAAGTGACTAATCTGCATATCACTTGAAATATACAAATCCTGCACCCGAGGCAGGTAAGGTTGTGGGTAGGACCCAAGATTCTAAATGTTAAAGTGCATCTCCTCTCAAAGCCCATTATCAGATAATAATTCCGTAGAGATTCTAGGACTAAACTATGAGAATCACTTGAAATGTGGCATTCTGGCTAATACAACATCTGGAATTTCCTGCCATCTCCAATTGGCTGTGATCTCTGTTCTCTTTGGAGTTTCTCACCATTCCAATGACATCTCTGGGCCTTTAAACATGGTCATGTGATAAGAAATTAACGAGGTTTGCCTTAGTTTTCTGGTAGTATTACAGAAACTACTGGATGTCTTTAGAAAGACAGTTCATTCTCTTTATTAAGTTTATTCTCCTCTTTTTTGTTGTCGATGATCTGACGTTTGAATGAGACATTATCATGGGTAACCACTAGTGGGCATATTTGTATTTGCATGTTTGGGGGAATGTAACCTGACTCCTCTTTTATAACTTTGTTTAAGGGGGTTTAAAAAGGTGACACCACCAAGGAATACAAAAAATCAAATGTCTACCTTTCAGGCATTCCAACATCTGTGCTATCACTTTGTAATTTTTTTCTCCATAAACACAGTATTTTTTTAAACATAAAACTTGAATTACACTTTTTGCCTCAAAAAAAACCCTTAGTATATTCTTAGTATTGTTCATATTAAAAACTTTAGCTGAATACTTAAGTAGTTTTCATATGAGGTAAATGCTTCAGGGAACATTCTTGCGTATCTATTTTGGTACCTTTTTTTTTCAATAACTGCTTATATTGAATTACAAAATAACTACAGGTAGAGTTACTGGTCCACACTTAAGATTTAGATGTATTATCATACAGTCCTCAGGGCAGGTTAACAATTATATGTTTTCCAAACTGTCAAATGCCACCTACTCAAGAGACCTTCCATGACATCCTGAATAAAATTGTATCACTTCTACAGAAGCTGTCTTTATCTTAATTTGTTATTTGTTTCACTGTACTTATCACTGCTTGCCATAACAGATGCTTCTTTATTTTTGGTCTCTCTGCCCAAAAGATTGTAAGCCCCATGAAAGACAGCACTATGTTTTTTCCCCCACTATTGTGTCTCTATCAGTTAGAATAGTGCCTAGATGATAGGAGGTAGTCAGTAAAAGGTTTTTGGCTGAATTAAAGGCTGATATCTAATGCTAGATATTATCTTTTTATTCTCTTTGGTTGAGTTTCATATTCCAGTTAGCCTATTCCAGAGAAGGAATGTACAAGCATATGAGGCCCTCTTAGTCAATCCATGTGTTTTATGACATCTATTTCCCATCTGTTAAGTCATCTCTTCTTCAGATATCCCAGATTTACTTTAACTATGAAAACATTGCTATACTGTCAGAAGGCATTTTTTCCACACCCATGGATATAGCTTAGATATGATGTTGGCAGACTTTTTCTGTAAAGAGCCAGGTTGTAAATATTTTAGGCGTTATTGAACATACAATCTTGATCACAACTAATCAGTTTTTCCATTGTATGAAAGCAGGCACAGGAAGTAGATGAAACACAGGAAGTACAGGATGAACTAATGGGTGTGAATGTGTGCAAATAGAATGTTGTTTACAAACACAAGTAGTAGCTTGCATTTAATTCATGTGTAATTGGAAAGTGTAATTGGACACAGACATGGGCCAAATATGTAACTTCAAATATTCTAGGAGACACTTTAAAATTGGTGAAAAGAAATAGGTGAAGTTAATTTCAATAATAAAATTTACCCAGCCAAAAATATTAAAATATCATTTCAGCATATATTCAATATGAAGCATTATTAGTGAAATACTTTCATTTTTAAATGAAGTTTTTTCAGTCTGGTATTTTGTATATCCAGCCCATCTGGATTCAGTCCAACTACGTTTCCAGAGCTTAGTAGCTATAAAAGCCAAGTAGCTACTGTGTTAGGAAGAACTGGAATATGTTTTCCAGTCTTGACACTAATATTTTGAACATATTTGGTTGTGGGAGGAAGCTATACAATTCATAACAGAATATTCAGCAGACATCATTTGTCCTATCCACTTGGTACCAGGAATACCACCCCAATTGAGATGTTAAAAAAGTTTCCCTTATGAATGTTCTCTGAAAGGTAAAATTGCCCCAACTGCAAGTCACTGATCTAGAATAAACATTATGAAATTGAGTCAATAAATCCCCTGGAACTGAACATGATAGTACTACTTAGGTATATTTTGGGTCAGAAGTAAAGGGAGGAGTGGGTTCATATCTTTGTACAGCTCCTCAAAGATATCTGCAGATAAAACAAGTTAAGAATCACTGTTTCACTGTGAAGAGATATTAAGTTGTGCAACTGTATGCATTGTACTAGTGATTCAGGTACAAATCCAAACTTCTCTGTGTCCTTTCACAATTGATCAGTTCACATGGTGAATCTAAAAAACCTAGTGTTCATAAACCATGCCTTTGTTTTCCTGACTTGACTGTTTGTATTGGAGTATTGATTTTTTTAAACATTTAATTTCTGGCGCAACTTAGCAAGAAATTCTATGAACGAATAGGCTCTAATAACTAATTAAAATGCTACAGAAATGGAGACGGATTCCATGCACCATTTTAGCAATGGAAGAATCATTATGATTGGTCTCTCACCCTGGCAATATAAACATGGAGTGAGATTGGGAGTTGAGAAGCTTATGTCCTTTACACAGCTCTGCGACCAAAGCTGAGTGAGACTGACCCACGTGTTTCCTCCGATTTAATTGCGAAGAAAAGGAGATAGAGAGCATTGAGATTATTTTTCCCTTAAACACTTGCTCTGATTTACACTCAAAATTCTGTTGAATTGCTCATATCTATCTGCAAACACAGACTGCAGCAGCTCAACTATGATGGGAAGGATATTGAAAGCAAACTGTAATTAGCTTTCCCTATTTTCTCTAGATGATGTAACATATTGGAGAGAACTGATAAAATCGCTGGAATACCAAGTACCTCTAGCGGATATGGGCATCCAAAATGATATGGGCATCCTTCAGTCTCTATTCTGAGATGTCACTGTAATGACATGCCTTCTTTCCAAATCTCTGAGGCAGAGGTAGTGAACCCACGTTCTTCCCAAGCAGTTTATTTTTTTAATTATTATTTGTTTATTTTGGGGGGACAAGGGATCGAACTCATTGCCTCACACTTGCCCAGCAGGTACTTGTGCCACTGAGCTACCATGCTGTTTAAATTCATGTGATTTGTCTCTGGCTTTATTGGGGATTGTGTGAAGACTTTTAACTATCTGCCTCAGTTGAAATACTTTACTGAATCACAACAGGTTTTTGTGCCCAAACTTAATTCTTTGTTTAGTTGCATAAAAATACTGTGTGTCTGACTTTTCTAAAGGGAGGTGAACTATCATTTGGTCCATGTTCCACATTCAGGAAGGACTTACACTCTGATATATAATTTTAGACTATTGATATCATCGTATCTCAGTGAATTTACAGATACTAATTGAGATGCATAGGCACAAGAAGGTGGTGCTAATCTTAACATTGTGCATTTGTGACTTTATACTGGACCACTTTTCTCTTAGTATGCTTGCAGCTGAATTTTTTAAACTATCAACTGTAATTGAGTTATACATAAGGCAATTATAACATATTTGTGTTATTAACAGGAACATATACACCAGTTTTGCAAATATGAAACTATACTACAATTCTGCTAAAGCAGTCTTGGCATTTCTTTGAATTTTAATATAGCAAAAATTTTAAGATCACGGAGGTGCCTTGGGCTTCTCTTTGATGCCAGACTGACTTGTCCATTTCTTCAGACCAAGGGGGAATGAAGTTAGGGACAGCAGCTTGAAGGAAACTCCAGGAGGAAGCTGAGGGAAAGTACTGTGGAACATCAGAAGGAAAAACAGAGGGGCCAGGGAAAGCCTTGTGAGGTCAGGCTGAGACCTTTAAAATCAGAAACAAATTCAATGGTCCAGAGGGTGACTGAGAAACCCAAGGTGAAGTATTTGTCCAGGGATAGTGTGGTCGTGGCCTCCTCAAGGGACGGCGGTATCCAGGCGGCTCAGCTTGCTCTCTAACTGGAAGTGAGCTCTTGGTGGCTTCCTGTGAGGGCCTGTTTTTCAGGGGAAGTGTTGCTCCGTCAAGTTGATGGGAAAGGATCACCAAAGAATGTGCTAAAGAGGAGATGTCACGAAGCCTGCGGCATCTAAACTGCTGCCTCAATATTTCTTTCTATTAATCCAACTTAACCACCTATGGTTCTGAGCCACTTTGTAACATCAGACAACTTTAAAGGCAAACCAACAATCTCCTTCGAAGTCTGGCATCTTGTGACAATATAGTGTAAGGCAGATTACTTTGTGGTTTTATTGTTCACTGTTAGGTTCCTAAAAAGGTTTGGGCTCATTCATTAAAAATATATATATATATAAAACACACACACAAAAAAAACCACTGAGACTTGAAATAGAAGACATTTGGGATTTTACTGGTTGAAACATTCCATCAAGTTCTGCCACTGGAGGGCACCCGTCAACAATATTCCATGACAACCATTACTCCTGTCTTGAGTTTTTTTCTTAGAAGATGATGGAGGACTTACAGAGTTCTGTTTCACAGATTAAATTGGAGCTGGTTTATCCTTCTATAATTCAGAATTTCAAAGACCAATTCCTTAGAATAATTGGAAATCACAATATTTCATACTCATTTCTGGAATCAATATTTTTAGCCCAGTTCTCATTAACCTAGGGAGGTTGCTCTCAAAGGATGAGACCAGGGAACATTTACCCACACGCACTCAGCAAATACCACTTATCATAAGAGCAGATCTGCATGGGATGGCTACTCAAAATGTTGAATTTAGTAGCACTTAAAGAATGAACAAATGTAATATAAATAAGTTTATTTCAGAAATGCTGTTTTAAGTTTGTTAGAAAATACTTGGAGAGATCTTGGATGGTTATATTTTCCCTTTAATTTCAGCACTTTCTTGGAGCATTCTGTGCATCAATGTTCTTATTAGAGTAATAAAATTATCTTCTCTGTCTCTATAAAATACACCATGGTTCTTTTACTGTAAGTGCTACTAAGGCTAAACTGATTGGACTAAGGAAAAATAGCAGACATGCGTAAAGCCTTTCCAAATCCTTCTTGGAACCAGAGAGATCTGTTCTCTTGACACTGTCTGTTGTGGAGAAGCTAGCCTTTGAAATTCCCCATTTGGAGTTCAGGTTATATAGATTTGTTCTTTTCTTTATTTGACTCTGAACTTTATACCATTTCTTAGGTGGCTCTCTGTTTGTATGCATATATAGTAATTCTTATCATACTGTTTGGTCTGTTTACCAGTCTTTCAGAAGTTGCTCATTTTCACTACTCACTCCAGTTTGAATCACTACAGTTGTACACAGAGAGCATTTCATTTTCAGTGCCAACATTTGGATATTAACTGGCAAAGATGTCTGAAAACTAAAGATGTGGACTTGGGTATTAGATGGCAGAAGGATCCCTTAGTGCGCATTGGCCAAATTGATTATTTACTTTCCTCAAGCTTGCTATTTTACCACATGCATTCCTTTTTTCAAAATGTCTTTTTAAAAACTCATCTAAATGATTTTGGGCAGAAATGATTGTCTGCAAAAGGAAGGCGGTAACCCTGCAGGCACATGGTCTTGCTGGACAATCCTCAGCATTAGAGATTTTTGTGGAGATACCGGGTCATCGGTATCTCTGGTGTTTTTGTAGGAGGATTTGTGCTCGTGGGTGCTCATAATAGAGCGTGTCCTAGTCTGGCATTTATAGCTTGGGTGAACTGAAGTAAGCAGGAATTAAAGATTTTGCAACTTCTTTCTGTTAGTTATAAAATGGAGAATAATAATCTTTAGGCAGTGATATTGCTACAAAGATTAAATAAAATAATAAAAACAAAAGTGCCCAATACCGTTCTCTTTATTATTGTTACTCCTCAATTACAAGATTTCTAAAGGGTCATCTGATTGTAGAGATTTTATAAATTGGATTGCCTAAAGTAAAGATCACTGTTTGTAGAGAATAAATTCTCTGTTTCTGTGTCCACCTTCAGTTCACATTGACCATGCCATAATCTTCTACTTCCTTGCATTCACTTCTGTTCACATGGCCTTTTGCATTGGAATCTACACCATGAACTTCATCTTTGTAAGTGTTTGCCATCCTTAATTTCAACTTACATCACGAATGCATGAAGCATCCTTGATCCAGGACAGGAGGACCTGACCTTTCCTCCAAATCCTTATCATTCTTACTGTTTCCCTCGGAGCTGGTGCAGCTTCCCCAAAATCCTGTGGGTTACTCCATATGCCTTATGACGCCAGCAGAGCATTGGCACATGCACAAATTCCTTGAAATGGAACCGCTGACTTTTAAATCTCCACACCTCACTTGCTTCACTCTGTGTAGCACAGATTAATCATTTAATAAGTCCTGCTGGAACGAGTAAGGAACCCATTAATTTGGTATTGTGTTTTTGCACATTTTTATTTTATGTCCTCATA
Source organism: Dolichotis patagonum (assembly GCA_004027295.1). Classification (NCBI taxonomy): domain Eukaryota; kingdom Metazoa; phylum Chordata; class Mammalia; order Rodentia; family Caviidae; genus Dolichotis; species Dolichotis patagonum. Next base: position 15,621 of record PVJX010019280.1, on the reverse strand, counting down.
AGAGACTTGAAAATTATTTGAATTCAAGGACCTAAACAAAACATGACTGTTAAAAAAGATGGACAATAAATAAAAGCTCAATTGTTATGTCCTTCTGTGTAGAAGAATATGTCACTAGCTATAAAATGTTTTGCCAAAAAGAATTGATCTTGAGTCTCATCAAGACTTTAGATCAAACTACAACTTATAGGAAAGAGAAAAATAGAGGAAAATATTAATGACACTATGTGAACACAATTAGCAAAGTCCAGACTGTGAGATACCCTACCACAGATGCTAGCAAAGTACAGCCTGCTCCTCGAATATTTTTGTTTTCCTTTTTCTTTTAATCCTTTGTGATATTGCAAGATCTAACCTACAGTCTTCAGTATATTCTACCATGGAGCTACACCATGAGTCTTTTTAATTTATTTATTTGGTATGGCGGATGCAACTCACAACCTTGCACTTGCCAGGCAGGTGCTTAAGTATGAACTTCTACTTAAAGGGAAAAACTGTACAAGAGAAATTGTTCTTCTTAAAACTTTTCATTTTAAACTGCCTAGCACTGTAACTCCTTCATGGATTTTTAATTACTTTCTTGACCCCTGTAACCACGAGAGCATAACCGAACTCATAGGGTGCCTCATTGTACCACTGAACCAAGCTTCATAAAGCGGTGATCATTAATCTAGTCTTGTGCTCGATAATCTCATCCTGCTAGCTAATCAGAAGAACCGCCAGGCTGTTCCGCCTTTCTTTTGTATCTCCTTTGGACCTCCTGCTTGTGCATCATACAAAAGCCCTAGACTACCAGATATCAGGGTTTGATATTCTGGGAATAATCCTGATCAGTGTTCACTGACATAAATAAATCTACTTGTAAATCCTGGGTGTTTGCCACTGTATCACCTCTAAATAGTTTGACAAGTTTATAGCTCTAAAGGCTTAAAAACTGTACATGTGGTATAGATACTTGATCCACATAACAAATGACCCATTTTTTTCAATAAACAAATTACTTAAAAACTTTTTTGCAGTACTGGAGGTTGAGTCCAAGAATTCATATATGCTAAACAATCACTTTACTTTTGAGCTACTTCTCTAATCCTTAGTGACAATATTTTTAAGTCTGATGGTAATGTTTTTTTATTTAACAACTTAAAAGCATTCTTGTCTTTTAGATATATAAATTCAAGTGACTTGTGGGTGATACCTGTTACATTATCCCCCTGAAAATAAGACTTAGTTGGAAAATAATCAGCCTTGAAAGCTAGAGCTCAGAAATGGCAGCCCCAAGCAGCCTATCCTTGCCTTCTCTGTCTTCACTGTTCCTTTGCTCAGGGGCCACTCTGCCAGGCAGGCTGGTTGGGGCTGGCGTTTCTATCTCTAGTTTTCAAGGCTGATTATTTTCCACCAAGGCCTTATCTTTAGAGAAAGAGGGATTGGGATTTTCTCTGGGATCAAAGGGAAAGTGGAAGCGGATTATGATATGAGGGAAACAAGACTGTCCACAAGTTGGTATTTATTATAACTGACCGCCTTTTCAATAAGATTTATGAGGCTCTTCTATGTTTGAATGTTTGTAATTGTTTATAATAAAAAATTTTTTAAAAAGTGAGACAGAGTATGGAGTCTTTTTAGGGTTGATTTCATCCAAAAGATCCTTGTCACAGTGCTTAACACTTTTGGTATCAATTTCGGTATCTGTAAGAGTTTACAATAATGCCTACTTCCTAGAGTGATTATGAAAACTGAGTTAATGCATATACAAACTTTAATTAATGCCTTTCACACAAGGAGGCATCCAATTATTGTAAATAGTGTTGTTGCTGCTGGTACCTCCTGGTGTGTGTCATGTGCCACGGTTAATGATACGGTAAAGGAAAACAAGGGACCACTGTATTGTTATGGGGAGGTGTTGAGATGCCACAGTGGGGAAGGCGGGACGTCCAGGATCCCTGGTAGCCTGTTGGTTGCATTGACCATTGTGATGGTGTAACCTGGCACAAGTTGTCCAGGTAGGCCCTCAATTTTTCAAACAGGAATGAGAACAGGATTTTCTAAGTGTGAAAGAATCGGAAGGTCAGAGAACAATAAATACAATCCAATATTTACACCAAACATGAGAGTCATTTGTTAAAATCAGCTTGACGATAATTTTCTGCCACTGATGAGAAGCATTTTAGTAAATCTGCCTAACGTAAAATTAAAGAGAAAAACAACTTTAAAAGTAACAATTTATCAAATCGTTGAACATCATTAGTTCAAGGAGGAAGCCTACTACAATAATTTAGAGCAGGCTTATCCACAGTACCTGTCTTTGATGAGGTTAAGAGCTTGCTTCAGAATGAAAAGCCACCCACAACTTCTTTCACTGAAAAACTCTTGCTATTGAAAAAAGTCATCAGAGGTAAACAATGTGCTTCATGACATAGAGGCACAGCTCCTGAGTGACACAATCTGGTAACTAGTGCATGGTCTACATATTAGGGTGCAGCCAATTTAGAGCTGTCCCCTGCCCCTGACCTGCTGGAGTCATTTGCACTGTCTGAAAACATTTTTGGTTGGTACAAGTAAGTGTGTGTGTGTGTGGGGGGGTACTAATGGCATCCAGTGAGTGGATACTAATGGCATACAAGGGTGTTGCTAATCTGCTAAACATCCCTCACTATGTCCCTCACAACAGGTACCTATCCACCTCAAGGTGACAACAGTGCTGTAGTTGAGAAGCTTTTGTTTCAAACAGGCATTTAGAATTGTACAAAGGTGGAATGAAACCCCTGGTCTGCCGCTTACTAACAGTGTGATTTGGAGCAGAAAGGTGTTTACCTCTCTGTCAGAACCAGTGTCCCCTCCTACAGGCTGCAGGCTTGTTGTGCAGAAGTGAGCCAGTGCAGATGGAAGTTTTAACAGAGACCCAGAAAAAAGCAGATGTTCAGGATGGAGCAGCGGTTATGACAACATTCTATAGGTGCAGCTCTCCTCTTGGTGATCCATGAATTCTGACCCAAGGACACATTAAGTTAAAAGTCAAGACATGGTATTTTGTGTTTATGTCTTACACTAGCCTGTCTGCTTTTCTCCCTCCCTCCCTTCCATTACAATTGGCAATCCGTTCTTTGCGTTTTGAAGATGTAAAGTGAAAATGGGTTGCACTTATTGGCGAAGATAAATTCGATTACTGGAAAGAAAGATAAACTTTATTGTCAAACAGAGTGCTGGCACAGACAGAACTGAGAAATTAATTTCAAATTCCTCTTTTGTCCTTAGGATGAAGTATGATACTTGCCCAGGAGCCTAATGGTTTACAACTTAGGACTCCCACTGCATTTCATTTTTTCTCTGATGATTTTATGATTCTCCCTCACACAACATGATGGATTCTTGAGTATCCTAAACTTTGAATCTGTACATTTATTTTTCTTTCTTTATTTATTTTGCTGCTTGAGTGAAACCCTTCAGGCAGAGCTGTGAAGATGTGGTTCTTAAATAAAATATTTTTCTACTCTGCTAATAATTCTCACGTGCTCTACATTTCTCTTCTGGACTTAGGGTCAGTGGGCTACATCCATTTTTCTTAATTCTATCTTGCCTGTTTTTCTCAGGCTTCCAAGAGCTTTTTAAGGAGGCATAGCATGGCTTATTTCAGGTGCTGGCAGAAGGGAGCGTCAGGGCTGTGGAGGGGGAGGAGACACTTATTCTTTCCCCATCACTCTATTAACAATAGCCTTTTAATGACTTGGAAATGCCTTGTCAGCAACCTAACATGAAATATGGCATTACAAACACACACAGGAGACATAATTCAAACAAGAGAAGCAATAGTACACTTCCATACCATTTTTAAGTTTGAATGGAGTGTATTTTGTTGAAAGCTCATATACTTGTTCCCACCAGAGAAGCTATCCATTTGCCAAACTGTTAAATCTCTATGGAGTTGACATTCTTCCCTTAAAAGTTGAACATTTGTAATTTTTGGTTCAGGTAAGAAGATTACAATGTCAAAAGTAAAAATGTCACAGATTTTCAGTGTGAATGTATCAGTCAGCTTTGCATTGCAGGTACAAACTAGTTGAGACACACAGTTTAAAGAGGAGCAGTTTACCTTTGGTACATGGTTTCAGTTCATGAAAACTGGCTACAAGGTGCAAACATCACAGTGGAACGGTGTGGGGAGGCAGAGCTGCTCGCTTCAGGACAACCAGAAAGCAGAGCAGGGGAAGAATGGTAACAGGCGCTGAACCTTCCAAAAGCAAATCCGCTTATTACCCATTTCCTTCAACTGGGACCCACCCACTCGTAACAACATTAATCCACTGGTAAGTACATGATTCAGTCACCGCCCCTAGAGTTTCTTAATCCAGTCAAGTTGACAATTAAGATTACCTGGCACAGTGAGACTGGGGCTTCCCTTATGTACATATGGTCATCTGTGACCCACAGGACTATCACCTATTTAAACCTGTTATCATAAAACTTTTGGAAAATACAAGATATCATAATTTTAAATATTTAATTAAAGTGCAAAAATCATGTTTAAATGAGTAACTAAGCCATTTAAAAAATGTTTAAACTTGGGAAGTTCAAGCATACAAAATTTTCTAAATAGGATCTAAAGCCTAGCATATGTATTTCTTTTTAAAAATGTGATGGCCTAATATGCATGAGGTCCTGAATTTTGAGACAAGGCAGAGAAGGAGAAGGAGGAGAGAAGGAGAAAGAAGAGGAAGAGAAAGAAGAAGAGGAGGAGAAAAATATGAAATTGGTAGTTGTCTTTGTTTTCTGTTAGTATAATCAAACACCTGGGCCAGAGACCAAATATCTTACAAAGATTAGAAAATTTATTAGTGTAGCCCTGAAATCTGGGCAGTCCAAGAGCATGATGCCTACATCTGGTGAAGGCCCCTTGCTGCCTCATTATGTGGTCCTGCATATCGCATAAGAACACAGAGCAAGAATGCTCACTCTGGCCTTTGTTCCTTTCCTTACATACTCATTAGTGCTGTCATGAAGGTCCCAGCTACCTGGCTTTATTTAGTTTTAATTACCACCCAAAGACCTCACTTCAAAATACCACTAACGTTTAAATGTGGGGATTAAGTTTCCAACACAGCAAGTACTGGAGGACATTGTCAGATCACAGCCATGGGTCTGGGTGAAAGTCCTGGTTCACGTCTTATCTGGAGCTTGGTCTACTGTTTCTCTACCAAGCTGTGCAAGCACGTTCTCATTTTTCACTGTAACCACTGTTAGGACCTCACCAAAAGCAGGCCTTCTCTCCTTCACCAAAGCCAGTGTGACTTCAACTGCTGTGTCTATGACATGATCATTTTTGACATGATGCATACTGTAGGGAAACCCATCTTGACTTTGAATCAGAATTACAGAATTTTTCCATCCAGTTTTGTCATGAAAATAGACTAAAAATTGAGCTCTATTTTTAGCTCAATTTTTTTCAGTTGCATCAGAATTTGGAAGGGAGTCATGATGAGCACTGAGGTTTTCTACAAATAGCAATATCTTTATAAAAATAGCACAATTTATTTCTTGTCATAGATTATCAAATGTTTTCTCACATTTAAATATCAATACTCTGTTCATTCATTGTATTCATGCAATGATTTCCTAAGGCTGAGGAAATCTATTGTGTTGTCCAGAATAAGATATGAAAGTCATGGGACTAGCCTTCAAATATTCTCAACTTACAAGGGATTTAAAATATGTAAGTTGGTAAAAAAAAAAGAAAAATTAAAAATGAAAATAAAATTAGTAGGAAAAATAAAAAATGACCAGCATAGAAATAAATGAAATAGAGACTAAAAGAAATGCAAAATATCAACAAAGCATAGATCCTTTCTTTGAAAAAGACAAGATAGAAAAATGCAGAGGCCAAGGATATAGCTCAGCGGTATGGCAGCTGACAAGCAAGTGTGAGGTCCTGAGTTCGACTACTGGTTCAAAAAAAAAAAAAAAAAGAAAGAAATGAAAAATGCTTAACTAGACTAAAAAATGCAAAGAGTCAAAAGAGTCAAACAAATAAAGTCCAAGTTGAAGGGTGTAACTACCACTGACATCAACAGATCACAAAGGACTATTATAAACAACTATACACTAAAAAATTGAGTAATCAAGAAAAAATAGATAAATTCCTGGACACATAAACCTTATCAAGATTAAATCATGAACAAATATAAAACTTAAACAGATCAATAACTAGAAACAAGGCTGGATCAGAAATAAAAGTGTCTTATCATAGAAAAGCCAGGGAACAGGTAACAACATTGCTGAGTTCAACCAAATATTTAAAGAAAAAGTAACATGAGTTGTCTTAAATTGTTCAAAGTAGCAGGAGAAGGAATTCTTCCAAACACTTTGAAAGCATTACCTTATCAAAATCACTTAAAGACACAACAAAAAACAATAAATCCCCAAAAAGACCAATATCCCAATAAACCTAGATGCAAAAGCCCTCAACAAAATACAATTACATTGAATCTGATAGTGCATTAAAAAGATTATCCAATCAGGTTGGGATTAATTCCAAAGATATTAAGATAGCCCACATATGAAAACTGATAAACATGATATACCACATAATATGTTTATCTGAATAGATGTACAAAGGGTATTTGACAAAATTCATTATCCTTTCCTAAAAATGCTGAATGAATCAGGTGTAAGTGGAAAATAGCCAAACATAGTGAAGTCCATCTGTAATAAACCATTATGGTGAATGAAGTTAAGCTGCAAGTTCTATTTTTAAGATCTGGAATAAGACAAAGACACCCACCTTTATTTTATTTTATTATTATTATTATTTTTTTTTCTTTGGTACTGGGGATCAAACTCATGACCATGCACTTGCAAGGCAGGTGCTTATGCCACTGAGCTAAATCCCCAGCCCCTCCACCTTTATCTTTTTCACTCCTCTTAGTACTGGAAGGCTTAGTGAGAACAACCAGGCAAGAGAAAGAAGTAAAGGCTTTCCACATTGAAAAGGAGTCAAATTGTCACCGTTCACAGATGATGTAAATTTGTATGTAAAGAAATCCAGAATCTCACAAATCTATTAGGACTAATAAACTAATTATGCAAAGTTGCTGTTGCTGTAGATATGAAGTCTACATACAAAAATCAGCAGCATTGTCTTACACCATTAACAATTACCTGAATTGGAAATCAAGAAAACAACCCCACTTATAATCACACACACACACACACACACACACACACACTGTATTTACCCAGAAGTACAAGATCTCTACAATGAAAATTTTAAGACATTGAAGAAAGAAATTGAAGAGAACAAAAGTGGAAAGATGTTCATGTTCATGGATTAGAATAATTAATATTGCCAAAATGTCCACTGTACCCAAATAAATCTATTGATTCAATGCAATGCCTATCAAAATACCAGTGGTATTCTTCACAGAGCTAGAAGAAAGAATCTTAATTTTTTTTTATGGAACAACAAATGACTCTAAATAGCCAAGACAGTCTTGAGGAAAAGGGACAAAACTGTAAGCATTATAATAATTTGACTTCAAAATATACTATACAACTGTAGCAATAAAACAAAAACTATGGTGTTGGCATAAATACAAATGCATGGACCAATGAAACAATGGCATGTTTAGGAATAACTCACAAATCTATCAGTATCTAATTTTCAAAAAAGGTGCCAAGAGCACACCTTAGAGAAAGGACAGTCTTTTCTATTAATGGCTCCAGGAAATGTGTATGCTCAAATACAGAGGAATGAAACTGCATGTTTTCATTCACTACTTACAAATATTATCTCAAAATGGATTAAAAATGTAAGCATATGGTGTTATGAAACTACTAAGAAAAATGTAAAAGAAATACTTCAGTATGTTGGAATAGGCAAGGATTTTGGACAAGAATCCAAAAGCACAGGAAGCAAAAGAAAACTTAGATAAAGAGACTACATTAAACTAAAAATCTTTTGCACATCAAAGGAAACAATTAACAGTGTGAAGAGACAACATACAGAATGGATCAACTGTATAGCTGACAAAGAATCAATATCCAGGCTATATAAGGAACTCCAAAAGCTCTATAGTAAAAAGCCAAATAACCTACTCAAAATGGTAAATAATCTAAATAGACATTCCTCAAAAGAATATGAATATACATTAGATACATGCAACAGTTCTCAACATCATTAATTATCATGGAAATGTAAATGAAAACCGTAACGAACTATCACTTTACCCCAGTAACACTGGCTGTTCTAGATCTGGAAAAGAGACAATCTTTGTACACTGTTGTTTGGAATGTAATTTGTATGGGCATTACGGAAGACAGGCATTTGTACAGGCATTACAGAAGTAAGGTTCATGACAAAATTAAAAATAAAACTACCATATTATCCAGCAATCCCACTCTTGTGTAAGTATATCTGAAAAAGATCTGTGTTTCCCCATTTTTTGCAGCACTATTCTGAATAGCACAATGGAAACAACTTGTGCCATTTTGATCCAACTGTTTTGTTTATGCAGCTGATGAATGGATAAACAAAAGGTAGTACATCTATACAGTACAGTAAAAGTCAGCCATAAAACACCAAAATCTGACCATTCATGATATTTCACATTAAGTGAAATAAGCCAGGCATTGATAAACAAGTATTGCATGATCTGGATCACATGTCAAAGCTAAAAGAAATGATCTCATAGATGTTGATCATAGAATGGTGGTTACTAGCATCAGAGGAGAGTAGAAGAAAAGGAGGGATGGGGAATAGTTGATCTTGGATACTGTCTTAGTTACTTTCTTGTTGCTGGGACAAAATACCCAATATCAACAAATTAAAGGATGAGTGATTTATTTTGACTCACAGTTTATGGAGCCATTGATGTCGGGATCCAAGGCAGAGTTCCATGGCACAGGAGAAGTAGCTCATGATAGTTCAGACAGGAAGCAGAAGGACTTCCTCCTTCTTTCAGTTTTTATTCTATCAAAGCTGCGAACTTAACGGTTGGTGCCTCCCATATCCAGAGTGGGTCTGCCCTTTTCAGGAAGTCCATCTTCACATTAAGATCTATGCTAAACCAATCAGTGGACTAAGCCAGTGTCACATACCCATGATCCAGTCAGTTCACTCATAAGTTCTTCACCTATGAGTGAATGATGGTTTGGGGGAACATCTGGATAAAAACCATAACAGGTGCTAAACTGCAATTAGTATAATATGGTATATATTTAGGGCTAGAGGAAAGGATTTGGAGTATTTTTCCATAAGGTAATACTAAATTATTCAGGAAGTAGGTATATCTCACCTGAACTAAATATTATACTACATCTGTATCTATGGAAAATCCCATGTAACCCTATTAATATGTATAATTTTTATACTTTTATGTATCAGTTAAAATAAACTTAAATAACAATAAGCAAAAATGCAAGTGTTCCTGAAGGAATTGATTACACATAAAATGTCAGGTGTCATAGAAAAATGGGCTGTGACTTCCTGCCAGGAAAGTGAAGAAGTCTTTTAGAGAGGGATGCACCATGATGGGTCAAGTGTTGACATCAAGATAAAAAGATAAAGACATAAAAAAATCAAAGCGTGACAGGGAGAAGTGACAGTGACAATTCAATGTGTGTGAAGAATACATGGAGATAGTAAGGGGATATGTAGTTAATGTCACTGGAGGAAGTATAGCAGAAGAGGGAGACATAAGTGGGAATCAGGGAATGTACACTGATAGGAAACTCTACTGTAAGCCTCAGGGTCAGGGTGGAATAGCAAAGGAAACAGCGAAGAGATGCCTGTAGTGGGTGCCCTTTTCGTGTCAATGCTGCTTCTCATTAAAGAGAAAATCCCAGGAGTTTATTACTTCATTCATCTTTAAGCATTTGTAGTTTACATTATTAAAAGAATAACTCAAGTGTGGGAAATCTATTTAGGTAGTTTCTGGGGGACAGTAAAATTCTTCCCTAACTCTGGTTATTGATCCCTAAAAGTCAGGTTAGACTTTGTTTTCCTGCAATAATTAATTACCCCCAAACCAGTGGTTTAGAAAAACAAAGAATTATTTCTTGATCACAATAAATTCACTGAAAGTGGAAAGAAAGGCAAGAGAAGTTGAATAGCTGAATGTTGACAAGGGAAGTTGAATAACTGAATGTTGGCAATTAAATATTCTTGTTTGGAATAAGCAAAGATTACCATTTACTTGGGTATGACTTCCAAGGGGACAGAGAAATGCAATCTTTTCATGTCTGTTACACTATTTTCAGATGGCTATTATAGTATGCATCTTCATTTTAGTATTATAATTCACACTGCTTTAAAATATGTACACCAAATACCCAATATCAACAAATTAAAGGATGAGAGATTTATTTTGACTCACAGTTTATGAAGCTATAGATGTCCACAGGGGTCCAAGGCAGAGCTCTATGGCAGAGGAGAAGTAGTTCACGGTAGGACAGACAGGAAGCAGAAGGACTTCCTCCTTCTTTCGATTTTTGTTCCATTTCATTTTGTGAATGTTTAATCTCTGCTAGGCTCAGGGCTAACCTTTTAAATACCTACTTGCATGATCCCTTTAAATTCCTATAATATTCTATTATGATTTCAGCATCCTTTTGATTGGTCAGTTTCTGCTGTTTGTATTCCCTTTTTGGATACGAAAAGCTGCCCATGAATGTTCACCATCAGATGTAGCCTTTGTTCACTCCAAAAAGATTCCACAACGAGCAAGGAAGGATGGAGACCAGACTTCCGACTTTTGCTGTTGCCACCAACATGGCCATCATCCTTATCCTCAGGACTTCTGAGGACTACTGCTCACTCTCTCCCTAGCAGGCATCATGCCTTCTGTGAGAGAATAGCATCGTCTTTCTTATTTTATGAAAAAGAGGCCAAAGATCAGTATGTTACTCACCCAAGATCATACAGCTAATAAGTAGCAGAGATGGGATCCATTCTGAGTCCAGTTTAAGCCAGAACTGATATTTATAGCAACCATACTACTAGAAGGGCCAGAAGGGATAAAAGTCAAAAATTTTAGATATCCTTACAAGACATAGGATAGAAATGAATGCCAAAAGCACTGAAGAAGTGAGTGGCTCATCTAGAATGTGAGAATTGGGATTAGGGAAAAACAGATCTGAATTAATTTATAGACATGAAATTCAAAGGTTGAGGAAACTTACCAAGCATAAGAAAAAAGGAGAAAATGAAAGTGATTCAGGGTTACAAACTGTAAAGAATCATTATGACACAGTTGGGCAAAAGCCAAAAGAAAGAGCTGTCAGGTCAGTACAAGTGATGAAGTAATTTCAGTATTGGTTTTATCATATTTTTCTCTGCAAATAGGATGTTTGTGTTAAAATTGCTATTGATTTTTTCATTCATTCAGTTAGTATGTAAAGCATACAGATGTATGCTAGACTTTAGGTAATAAATGAAATCTAGTTTTGCACACATTTAAAAATATATGGCTCTAACATATAGAAATTCTATTTCATCCCTTTGCACATTCAGACAAGTATTAAGGACTTTCTAAAGTATATAAGTAAAGCAGCAAGGACAGAAGAATTCATGAAAATAAATGTGATCATAAAGGAAAACAGTAAAGCAAAATGAATGACTAAACTCAGTGGAGTGCCTGTGTTAAGGGACATGAAAGAGAGAGAGAGAGAGAGAGAGAGAGAGAGAGACAGACAGAGACAGAGACAGAGAGAGAGAGAAGCTTGGCTGCTGAGGTGGGAAGATAACAGGGCAGTAGAGAATCTCAGAATTGGGTATTTGCGTGGTGCTTTAGGAAGAAAGGCAGGCTCAATAGGCCTGGTGGTTGCTGGAAATCCATAGCACTCTTTGTTGTTGTAGTTTGTGGCAGCAGTGCTCCCATCTCTCTGTCATTATGTGGTCTTCTTCCTTGTGTGTCTGCTTCTTTCTTTCCTTCAGGGGCATAGGTCATTGTATCTGGGACTCACCCTAATTCAGTATGACATCATCTTAACTTGATTGAACTTTACTTCCAAAAAAGGCTACATTTTGGTTTTCTGGGTGGGCTTGAAGTCTTGGGAGATAGTACTAAACCCAGTGAAACTAGTACAGAGCATCTTTGAAATGATCACTGCTGAGAATCAGCTATCAGAAGTGACATGAGTAGTGGTATTATTGAACACCATCAGTAGTAGCAGAAGAACATGGTTATATTAATGCAGAGCGGCTGGAGGATGAGTGAAGGTACAGAGGTCAGCAGTGCAGGAAGTGGACTGAGGGGGATTTTGTTCAAAGAAGGAGGTTTCGGAATTTGAGATCTTGGGGGGGGGCTAAACATTTTGTAAGAGAGGGGAATTCAAGAATTCTCTTTTTACATGATTTTTTAAATTTTACTTGTCCTACTTAATAGATAGATAACTTGTAACGACCAGAAATTTATAAAGAAGAAACACAACCAGCTGGGGCATCCACTTTGTGATGAGCAGCACTCCTATAGATACACTTGTTTATTCATTTGTTCAACATATATTTAATAAATGCCTCCCATGTGTCATAAATTGATCTGGATTCTGGGAATCCATCAGTAAGACAAACAAACACAAAAATCCCACTTTCATCTCTGCCCTTACAAAGATTGTATTCTGTGAGTATTCTGTGGGGGAATCAGACTGCAGACAAGGATCTCAGTACACGTAGGTACAAAATGCATTTTGTGTCCTCTAGTGGACAAACCATACTGTAAAAAGGCTTAGTATTCTCCTTAACCTGATACATATAAATAGGCTCTTTGTAAAGCAGTAGATTTTGACAAATTTTCACACAGTTTTTCTCTGTATCCAGAGAGAGGCAAATTATGGCTGGTACCATAGTAAATAAAATTATTAAGAACTCTTTCAGAAACATGCATACATATAATAAAGAAAGAATAAGAAAAAGCAAGACAGAATCTTGGAAATTTTCTTGAATCTTAGGTAAGCTTTTTGGGAATCAAATCTGAGCATGAAATCATGATTAGTGCATTGAGTATAATGAGTAATTGTCTTTCTTTTGGCCAATTGACATTGACCAATTGACCCTTCCTGTGTTTGCTGGGGAATGTCTATGAATCCTGTGGGGACAGCAGATTGTAAATTACACCACAGACACTGAACACACACTGGTGTGTGACATAGCCTCAAACAATCAGAAGCAGCCATGCGTGGCTTGATGGTTGCTTCGTGATCAAGTTCTGAGAGCAGAAGTAGCTGCAATACACATAAAATCACGGTCAGTAATGGTGTCTGTTTTTACCTCTAATCAAATTCCAGTGTGGATCTAGGAGCTCAGTTACTCAGCCTCTTTCAATTAGTTTCTGATTTCCCATATTTAACCTTTAAAAATAAATACTTTACCTGTTTTTACCTGGCCACTCTCACCTTTAATTTCTTCTAACAGCAATAATTAATATACTGCCTTTTCAGGGATCTTTTCCATTTAAAAAATAATTTTCATTCAATTGGATCTTTATTGAACACTTAATATATGTGAGTCATATGGTATAGATTCAAAATGTCACCCAAATCTCATGTATTGACAGCTTGGTCCCCAGTACCAGCAGTGTTTAGATGAGGCCTTTGGGAGGTACATAACTGGATCTCCGAGGTTCTAACTTCATTAATGGATTACACTGTTGATAGATTCATACCTTAAAAGACTCTGGGGAGGTGAGGCTTAGTTGGAGGAAGTAGGTCACTGAAGGTGTTCCCTTAAAGGGTACATTTTGTCCCCAGACATCCCCCTGTCCTTTATGGTTGCCCCACTATGTGCTCCTCAACAGGATGTTCTACTTTGCCACAGGCTGGAAACAAAGGAGCCAAGTGGCTATAAACATATAAAACCATGGGAAACAAATAATTGTTTTCTCCTTTAAGTTGACTTTCTCAGGTGTTTTTCACAGTGATGGAAATATGACTAAAACAGCTAGGTGTTTTGATAAATAAAGGAGATGCAGTGATACACAGTGCATTCCTAGTGCTACTTCTTGGATAGTTCATAGTTTTGGGTTGAAGACAGCCAAATAAAACAGTTACAATTAGGTAAACTACACTGAGTGATAGGACAAAAGGGGACAGGATGTAGTCTCCTAATTTACATCATCATTGATGCATAGTGGTAAAATAAGTAGAAAAATCTAATGAGTTGCTTGGGATCAGGGAAAGCAGGATTCAAAACCTAATGAGAAGAAACTGCCAGGAACAAGATGGGTTGGAAGCATCTCAAAGAATTGAAGTGGAACTCTGACTGCATTGGAAATCCAGGGAAACAACTACATCACAAGGGTTCCAGGTGGGAGATAATGGATCGTAGACTAATTTCAGGTCCTTTTTCGTATGAGACAGAACTCCTAATAATGTCAGATGTGGGTCTTCTTAGTGCCTAGACTAAGTGACACTGAGCCTGTTAGTAGTGTGTTTACACTCTAACATTTGAGTTTATTAAGTAGCAATATAACAGAAATGTGTGTTGTTCTCTTTAATCTTTTGAGGATTTTGACCTAAGTTTTACATTACAACCCATGAAGTTGCAGTTCAGAGTTGTCAGCCTCACTCGTTTATGGATTTTTCCTTAGACTTAAATAATAGCTGTTCTCAACATATATGCACCAAATTCCAGAGCATCCAGGTATACAAAACAAGTATTAACAGAAATGAAAAATCAAATAATCAATCACAGTTATAACAGGAGACCTTAACAAACATGCCATTGACACAAGAAGACAGATCAACCAGACAGAAAATCAGCAAAGAAATAACAGAACTGAATTACACATGTGAACAAATGGACTTGATAGACATCAGAATATACACTCTTTTCAGCAATACATGGGATAGTCTCTAAAATAGAGCATATAATAGACCACAGAACATACTTATGTAAATGCAAAAGAATTGAAATTATCCCATGCATGTTATCGGATCATAGCACCATGAAACTAGAAATTAATGATAAAAGAAACTAAAAAAACCACTTAAACACATGGAAATTGAATAATACCCTCTTAAGCAATCATTGGGTCACAGAGGAAATTAAAGAAGATATTAAACAATATATACAAGCAAAAGAAAATACAAGTACTACTTACCTCAATCTGTGGGATGCAATGAAAGCAGTCCTCATAAGAAAATTTATTGCAGTGAATTCCCACATCAGGAAAACAGAACAAACACAAATAAACAACCTGATGCTACACCTCAAACATCTAGAAAAAAAAAAAGCAATTCAAGCCCAAAGCCAAAAGAAGGGAGGAAATTATAAAGATCAGAGCAGAAATTAATGCAATAGAGACTAAGAAAACAAAACAAAGAATCAATGAATCAAAGAGTTGGTTCTTAGAAGGAATAAATAAAATTGATAAGCCCCTGGCCAACCTTATTTAAAAGGAAAGAAAAAAACTCAAATTCATGCAATAAGGAATGAAAAGGATGAAATCACTACAGACTCTGTGGAAATACAGATGATAGTCAAGACCTATTTAGAAAACCTCTACTCTCGTATATTTGATAACACAGAAGAAATGGACAGATTGCTAGAAACATATGAACTACCAAAGTTGGGTCAAGGAGATGTAAAACTGCTGAATAATCCAATTTCTTTTTTCTTTTTTTTTTTTTTTTTTT
>PVJX010019279.1:0-35132 GCA_004027295.1 Dolichotis patagonum | reverse complement strand
GACTTTCAGTCTATGAGTGTCCTTTTGGGTTAGATGGGTTTCTTGTAGACAGCATATGGTTGGATGTTGTTTCTTGATCCATTCTGCCAGTCTGTTTCTTTTGATTGGCGAGTTGAGGCCATTTACATTAATGGTTGTAACTGTTATATATAGGTTTATTGTTGACATGTTATCTTTCTGCTGTTGTGTCTTTAGCTTTTGATTCTGTTTAATTGTCTGCCTTGCTTGGTGGTTTTCTCCCGTGTGTATCTAGAATGTCTTTCAGTATTCTTTGTAGGTTTGGTTTGGTGTTCATGAAGTTCTTCAGCTGTTCTTTGTCATGGAAGTATCTTATTTCTCCACCCATTTTGAAGGACACTTTTGCAGGGTATGTCAGTCTGGGTTGGAGGTGGTTTTCCTTTAGGATCTGAAAGACTTCACTCCATGCTCTTCTTGATTTCATTGTTTGTGTTGAGAAGTCTGCTGTGATTCTGATCAGTTTTCCTTTATAGGTGATCTCTCTTTTCTCTCTAACACTTTTTAGTATTCTATTCTTATGTTGGATTTCTGGGATGGTGATTATTATGTGTCTGGTTGAAGTTTTATTTTGGTTATGGCTGTTTGGAGTTCTATATGCTTCACTTATCCAGATGTCTGTTTCTCTTCTCATGCTTGGGAAGTTTTCAGCTATTACTTCTTTAAATATCCTCTTGATATCATTTGGGCTGTCCCCTTCTTTGTCATTTATCCCTATTAATCTTATGTTATTTTTCTTTGCATCATCTTGCAGGTGTTGAATTGTTGTTTCCTGATTTTTTGTTACTTTTAAAAGATCTTGTCTTTCCTGCTCACTGGCTGCAATCTTATCTTCAAGGTCTGAAATTCTATCTTCACTTTCATTGAGGTGTTTTTTACAGCTTTCAATAGAATTTTTGTTTTCCTGTATATCTCTTTGAATCTGCTTTATGCATTCTGTTTGTTTATTATATTGTTCTTTGAGGGATTCTATCTGTTTGCTTTGTTCCTCTAATTTTTTAGCTGTGTTTTCACTAGATGCGTTCACTATTTCTTTCACTGTTTTTATCAATTCTTCTTTTACCTGGGCATGTATTTCTGGTTTGAATTTCTCCATAGCTTTCCCTATTTGCATATTTATTTCATTTGATATCATTTCAGACATTTCAGGTGTATCGCTTCTTTTTTCTTCTAGGTACACAGCTTCTAAGCTTTCTTGGGGAGGGTTAGGGCTTTGAGCCTGCCTTTTGGTCTTTCCTTTTGTCATTTTTCTATATTTCCTTGCTTTGAGGGGTGTTCCAAAGCTTTCTCTGCATGTGTGGGGAATTACCTCTTACACCCTCAGTTCCTGGAGGGGCAGTGGCTCCCCCACAGGCTCTTGGCTTCCTCACAGGGTCCTAACTCCCCTCTGTGGGCTCCTCGCTCCCTAAGTTATAAGGCGAATGCTGGGTGTGGTCACCCCGGAGCCTGTGGAATCTCAGGCAGGCCAGGCCACCGGGCTTTGTCCCAGGCAGGTCTCCAGGAGGTTCCCTGCGACTGAAGGGTGGGCCTACAGGTCCCAAAGAGTCAGGCCAGAATGTTGGTTTCTGAAAAGTTCCTGTTCCCAAACAGACCTGGTCAAGATGCCAGTCTCCACAATATTCCCAATCCAAACAGCTCAGGCCACTCTGCGGGTCTGAGAGGTTCGGGTCCCAAAGAGACAGGCCGCGATGCTGCTTTATGGGAGACTTCCTGGGGGTGAAGGGCGGGGCTACGGGCCCAAACAGACCTGGCCCTGATGCAGGTCTCCAGGCAGTTCCCTGCGGATGAAGGGTGGGCCTGCCAGTCCCAAACAGTCTCGCCGAGATGCAGGTCTGCACAGACTTTCAATCCAAACAGCCCGGGCCACTCTGCGGGTCCGAGAGCGACTTTGACTGTTTTCAAATACGGAATTTAAAATGATAAAATAACAAATTTTACCTCAAAGTCACAGTATTTATTTCTCACAGTATCTAGAATGAGCATAAAAGTGAACAAAAATAACAAAAAACTATCAGGTAGTTAATGCAGAGGTAGTTTAATGCAGTGGAAAGGATGGAGAAGTATAATTTGAAATACCATTTCATCATTTTGAACTTGTTAGAATGGAGATAATAACATCAAATCTGATATTGTTGCTTCATTTTAAAGAGAAATTGAATTCATGGATATGAAGACATTATGTAGGCTATACAGTGAGAAAAGCAATAAAAAATTAGGAACTCTGTTTAAGTGTTTCTTAAAATTAATAAGATTCTTGAATGCTTATTTATTTCTTGTGTTTTAAAGTATGATTATATGTAATAATTATTCCCTTTAATGGGATACAGTATTATGCTTCTGCATATGTACATGAAATGCAGTATCTTGAATTTTTTATGTTTCCCCACTTTCATTAGTATCATTCAACATGGGTATTGGTACATATACACAGGATATCTTGATCCTTTTCTCTTCTCTTTCCACACTTGTCTCTCCATTGCCAGGCATCTCTTGACTTTTTAAATCACAAAGTTATCCAGTTTATTTAGGAACTATAATTGATCATTGCTACATCTTTTGCCTGGGCTGCATACCAGCACCCTATATGGTCTCTCTTTCACTCTTGTCACTCCCAATTTATCACTGAGCACCTGGAATCACTCTTTAGGAAGGGTAAACATGTTATTTTCTCTACTGCACTTAGTTTTCCAGGAGTTTCACATCCTAAATAGAGTACAATCTGAAGTTCCTATCATGGCACATATGGCCCCTTCCTAAGTCTCACAGGCCTCTTTGGACCCAT
Source organism: Dolichotis patagonum (assembly GCA_004027295.1). NCBI lineage: Eukaryota > Metazoa > Chordata > Mammalia > Rodentia > Caviidae > Dolichotis > Dolichotis patagonum. The sequence continues at coordinate 32,335 of PVJX010019279.1, read as the reverse complement.
ATTTTTATGGTAAAACCTTGTATTTTTTTTAAAAAATTGCATTTCACACAGTCTACCTAAGTGCCATCTGTCCATGGCAGCTGCTGGGAAAGCCAGATGCCAAGACCCAGAGCACTTGTGACTGTGGGAAGCTGTAGCCTCTTCTTCTGAAGCAGAGTAGGAGAAGCACCTACCATTACTGTGAGAAGTTGGTGCCTAATGAGCCATACCTCCTGGAGCACAGAGTGGGCTGGTCAGAGTCAGATCATTGCTAGCCAACCTGGGATTGTTCTTGTGGCTAGCACTGGTTCCATGGCTCCCTGTAGTTTCAGTTCAAATGTCATCTGCTCACACTGGTCCCCTGGGAATTTCCTTTGTGATTCCATGTACCATACAATTCTTTTCTCCTTTTCTGTATTACAGTATTCATTCAAATGACAATTGTTTATCTGGCTGTTATGTGTCACCTGTCCCTACAACTGTAGGGATACTACCACACACCTAATGGCTTGGAACTCAGTAGATGCTCATCAATGCTTATGAAAATGAAGCTAACAAAATTCTATGTATCCATGAATATTTAAAACTGTTAACATTAACACTTTATCATTTAAGACAAATCACAGAGAATTTACTATTATGAATCACTTGAGGAATTAAAATAATACCAGACTATGGGTTCCAGGAAAAATCTTGTAGGAAAACATCAGAGATTTCTTGGTTATAAACACCACTGTAAGCTATCAAAATTATTCATTATCCCTCCCTGTAAAAACTTGCAGTATGCTTCTGTCTTGGTTACTTTTCTCTCATTGCTGAGACAAAATACTTAATGCCCAAAGTGAAGGAGGGAAGGGTTTGTTTCTTACAGTTTTGGGGGATTTAAGTCCACATTCAGCAGGTTCCAAGGCAGGGCTGGTATGGCTGCCAGTGACAAGAGTGGAAAGGGCAAAAGAAGAAGGTACACCTCCTTCCTTCCCTTATATTGTATGTTGTGTCCTGGGTGGGTGCAGCACTCATACCACCAATCCCAGTACTAGACAACGAACCAATCACAACTGCTAGATTCAGCTGCCTCCATCACTGCATGAGGCTTGGGGGGCCACCTAGACACAAACTGTAACAGCTTTCACTGTGCTAACAATGCTCCACCCATTACAGCACAACTGTGGAAAGTAGGAAGAACCTGGGCTAATGGCTCCAGGAATGATTAAGCCAACTTTATTGATTGTAAGCCTCTCACAGCAATTCTTTGAAATGGACCTGCTCCTCTTTTCTTTAAGTTGATGCTTACTTTCTCTAAATGTCATCTGGAACATAGTTCAGACTGTGGATCTAGTCTGATGGGACTTCCACATGCCCTTACTGCCTGTTGTTTCTTTGATGGGTCCCTGATGATTGAGAGCATTGAGTATCCTCGACACACACTAAGCTCAAATATAGACAGAATACACAGTTTAATCCCATGTAATCATGAGTGTGTGCACTGATGTCAAGACAGACTTGGCGTGTATTTCTGTTGATCTGACCTTGTTGGTTTTAATCAGCATCCTGATACCTATATGTTTACTATGTGAATCTGTGTGTCTTCTTTGATAGTGGATTTAAAAATGTTGACTAAGAGCATTGTCACAAAAAAAAGAACCCAAAAACCTTCCCTATCTCCAGTAGGTTGCATTTACAGTAGTTGTTCAGTCTCTACCAGTTGGCATGTCCTATAATTTTACAGTGGATCCTTGACTTATGAACTCAATTCATTCCCAAAGGCTGGTTGTAACTAAAGTTGTGAATTGAAGACTCAGTCTTCTCTATATGTCATTCAAAGTCTCTCTCCTGTATACAGGCAGATCTCAGTGATCCAGGATTTCTCAGTTAACTCCATACATAAAAGTGTGTTGTGAAATTCTTTCCAGAATTCTTTAAGGGTTAAATATGTATCTGAGGTCATCTAAAGCACAAGCAGCTGGAATTCAGTTTATAACTCAAGACTTTGCTCGTAAGTTAAAATTAAAATTTTGGTTGTAACTCAAGTTGTTCATATATCATACCAACTGTAACTCAAAAGTCCATTATAACATTTGTTACAGTTAATTAGGTCCCCTATAAACTTGTGCTGGAGCCTAGTCACTGTGTGAGGCACCAGAAAAAATTAATCTGAGGGTGATACTGAGAGGTAGCCCTTTGGGAGATGTTTATGGTTCCCAAGGTCATCAAAGAGTCCCATAATCAAATTCTGGTGGCTTTATTAGCCTACACACACACACACACACACACACACACACACGTGTGCACGCACGCACGCACATGCACACATGCACACATGCATACACACACACAAACACCTTGCAGCTTTTGGTCTCTACTCAGCAGCAGGAAGACCATTGCTTAAATTTGAGCTTCAAGAACCATGATCCATAATAAACCTTTTACTTTATAACTTTTCTATTGTGTGGGATTATATTCATAGCAACAGAAAATTGCCAGTATCGGATTTCTCTTATCTTAATAGTGTCCTGTCCCCACTCTCTATCTTATTTCTGGACTTTGTGAGAAAGAATCACTCACTGACACATTGAAATCAACAAATGCTATGTCTTTATTACTCCTTTTGTTTACCATCCCATTGTGCCCATAAAAAAATGGGCACAATCTGTCATCATGTTTTGTTAACATTCATTAATCTTTGGTGATCATCACCTTGGTGTTTTGTTTTCACAGATAACACAATTAATTCTTTGGTCTACAATTTTGCCAGGCATTGTCCAACAGCTTCTAGTTCTGTTGTTTTATTCTCCATTTTTATCTCCATTTTAGAAATAAGAATATGTGTCTCCTGTCACCTGGCCTATCCTTCAATAAGCTACCAAGTTCGCTTACTCAACACCATTACAGAGCAATGTCTGCCTTCTATTCTAATAGCTTGGAACTTCAGACTTGGCTTTATTTAAAGCAACTGAGTACTGTATTTCTAGCCTAAATCATGCTCTAACTGAGCTTTCAACAAGTGTGAGCTATATCTTCTGTGCTGAGGATATGGCTGTGCCCATAGACATTATAGCCAGCTGGAGGATGGAAATGCAAGGGTGAAGTCCCATGGAGATGATGGAGCGCCTGGTGGCAACTGGTGAAATGGGGGCTGCATCTGTATTTAGAATTATAATCTGTCAATATTTGAAAATGTGGCATCACTGAAGGGAATATGCCAAGGAGTCACCTGGGAATCTGGTCAAAGGCAATTTCTGACCCAAGATAACTGGAGAGAGACTAAAGTTCTGTTTGCAACAAGACCCCAAGTGTGAAGAACACACTAAGGAGCAGGCTCAGGGAGATTGGAGAACAAGGGCACTAGAGGCAAGGAAATGGTTTGGAAGAGTATAATAGTGACTTTCAAGGAGAAAAAGCAGAATCCAGAGTATACTCGTGTACGTCTTGGAGCCTGCAGATTGATTTTATTCATGAAAAATAGGTGTTGAGTATTTTCCTCACATCTGTTAGCATTTGTACAGGTTAAGGGGTTAGGGGAGGAAAAGCCCTGGGCTGATATCAGTTCTTCATCAATGGCTGGGACCCTTCAATGGCTTCAAGGCCATTGAAGCTACAGTTACCTCATCTCATCTGTGAGATGAAAGGTTGGATGTTATGGGCTGATTGTTTCCTCATCAAAATTCCTTTGTTGGAGTCCTAAACCACGTACCCCAGAAAATAATCTTATCTAGAAATAGAGTTGCTGCAGACATGATGAGTTGAAATTAGGGCCTACAGTAGTGTGTGTATGTGAGATCTAGTCCAAAGGATTGATGTCCTCATAAAAAGCGAGAATTTAAACATAGATGCAGAACAGGGAAAAGGCCACATGAAATTTAGCATTATGATGCCAAGGAATGGCAAGAGCAAGAAGAGAGACTGAGATGGATAACAGACCCTGGGTCTCTCAGAGGGAAGGGCAGTTGGTACATTCTGAGTCTTGGCCTGCCAGGCTCCATGTGAGACAATAGCTGCTGTTCAAGGCTACTTAGAATGGAACTTGTCACATAGCCTTCGCAAGCTCTAATATTATTATGTAAGTCTTCAGGTTTGACATAGGAAATCAGAACTAAATGCAGTTATACCAGAAAATTTTTGTTTTTTTAGCTGTTATGATTTGTGATTCTCTTTTAATTTATATTGTCCTTTAAGAAACTTTTCCCCCAGTCTTCACCTTTGGTGTTTACTTGTGATTTTTATAAATGGCTTCAGCTAATTCAACACAATGACAACACCTTTTCAGGCATAGGCTCAGAGCATAAGAACTTTGGAGGGGACATTCTGAAACACAATAGTGATAGTTCTCTCCTTACCTCAGCAAAAAAAAAAAAAACTTGACAATTATTTATTTTTGAACTATACAAGATTATTTTGGCAAAACCTGGTAATTGTCCTGTCATCTCAGCAACAATAGCACCTAGGTCTTAGGAAACAAAAACACCTGTCTTCACATTTAAAAAATACCATTTTTACAGTGTCCCAGAGGAAATGAAACTGTCTTTTATTTCACACCTAATTTGGTGATTTAATCTATTTCCTGTTTCCTGAAGTTCGAAATATAGAGGGAGAAAAGGCAGGAAGGGCACCTTTCAGAAAGATGAAGGGAATGCCCTCTCCACTCTGTCTTTTTAGAAATATATTGAACTAGATCCCCTAGAAAAAGTTGAGGGCATTTACCAGAGTGAGACAAAGCAGGCAACTTTAGGAAGGAACAGTAGCAGCAGTACTGTGGTTTTCCAGGTGGAGGGAAATTCAAGCCTGGAGTCTAAATGAAGCATATTTACTTTGCTCTAAACTAAGCCTATTTACTTTCCTTGCTGGCCACTACGTCCTCTATGTCTTAGTTTCTTCATCTGCAAATCTTATCACCTGTATTTTAGGCATAGAATACACAGGCAATAGAAAGTATTTCATAGGAATCCATTTGGCTTTCAGTAAATGTTTTATAGATATAAAAGGACAAGCTGGCTTAGCTATTGAGCATACTGAACATCACAGACACTGGAAAGGCACTCTGCATGCTTTTTCTCATTTAATCTTCGTTCCTCATTTAACAGTCTTACTAGTGAGGTGCTGTTCTAGCTCTACTCTATAGATGTACAACCAGAGACCAGAGATGCTAACCCACTTCCTCAGGTCCAGAGACCAGGAAGAAAGAGCACCAGGGCTCAGATTCAGCTCAGCTGTGCAGGCCCTCAAGTGCCAGCATCAGCATCTGCCTTGCTGCCACCTTCTTGATGACACCACTGACATTGGGGTGTCTCTGTGGTGACCATCGTAACCGAGGAGAATGGAGTGGTTGGTGTTTCTACTGTCTCTGTGGAGCTGGCACTGTAGAGCTGTGGTGTTTGTGTTCAGGGCAGGGATTCAGGTGGTCCGTAGTGGAACCCTTGACATTAATGTTCAAGGGTTCTCTGGGGTGATTTTGAAGACAACGGGATTTTGTAACTACTGCTTGCTCTATCTTTGTTTAATGATATAATATCTTTTCTATGTTCTACTTATTTAGTCTGTAGGTTTCTGACACAGAGAAAACAGCTGAGAAAATAATCTTAGGAGGGAAAGAATAGTTGCTACTTAAAGGATTCCTTCTGTAGGAAAGGCAGGTCTGGTGCAAGAAAGAACTGTGAATTATAAAAATGTAGGAAAGAACTTGTCTTTCCCTTCTTTGCTCAGCATCTAGTAAGCTTTAGAAATATGTGACCATTCTTCTTCAAATGTGTCTGTTATGAGGTTGTAAGGGAAGAGGGGCATGCTAGCTTCACTTAGTGAAGCCCCTGCTTAGAAGAGTGTTGATTGGGAGTAATCATAAGTGAGAATTTCACAACCTGTGATTCATTAATAATCCTCCTTCAATTCATGAAAAATGACTAACTCCCCCCAAATTACTACATGTGGTCGATTACAACCCTGATGAAGAGAAACAACAATATTTCATTTACAAATGTCATAAGGCGGGTATTTCCTATCTATTTGGAAAATTGACCCAAGTAATTAAGGATTATGGGGAATTATAAAGATGAAAAATACCCAGAAAACAGTACATATGGAAGTTTTAATGTTGTTTTACTTCTATTGTTACATCTTAATGACTTAATTTTCCATGGATAGTATATTTAAAATTTCAATTACTAAGTTAAAACAAGCAATTTCATTACCATCTAAGAAAGATACTGTATGAATTGTGCATTAATTAGGAGAGCTAATTAGGAGAAGTAAGCCAGAGTGAGACAGTAGAATCCATGCTCTATTTTGAGGCACCTTTCCCATCCTGCAACTTGGGCAGCCCAGTTCTGCTCCGAGGGTGGAAGGTGAATGCAAGGAGGCATAGTGCTTGAAGGAGCACTGTACAGAGGGAATGGGGCTTATGCTCATTGTCTGCGTCAGGTGTGGTCGATCTGAGACTCAAGCAGAGACCCTCGCCAGATGAGTACAGGGTTGTAGAGAGGTATGGTGTCCAGGGTGTGCTGCAAGCCTGGCCTCAGGTGACCATTTCCATTAGATCCTTGAAGTCTGTAACCCACATACCATACTGGTGTTACAGATTGGGAAACCAAGTCCCAGAGAATGTGTGCTGTTGCACAGGGTCACACAGCATCAGAGCCAAGGGCTGTCCAGGGGTCTGGCTGACAGCTAGACCAGGGCTCCCTCTTGGTAAGACCAGGTTCTCCTGGTCTTACCGCTCTCACCTTATAGGTTAGGTGAAGCTCTCACCTAACCGGCAGCCTCTTGGACCTTGTGTAGAGAGTTCAGACCCAGAATTAGTGGTACCAAGTCCCTTCCCTTCCAGAAGGGGCTCCCAGCACTGGGCCCTCCCAGGTCAGAGCAAAGGTAACCTACCACTGAGGTGATATCCCTACCATATGGTTCAGGCGGTACTGGAATTGCCTTCTGCAGCCTGAGGGGAGACCAGGAACAGCAGGGAGGGCCTGCAATTACAGCTACTTGTGTCACTAAAAGCAGGTTGCTGGGCGGGGGGCCAGTGTCCTCTGCAGTGGGAGGTGCAGGCTGGGGCAGGAACTCAGTAAGGTGTGGGGAGATTCAGGAGTGTAGGGTTACAGAAGGACAGGAGGTGCAGGCAAGTGTGGGCAGGTGTGGATCCAGCATCAGGGTTCCTTGCTGGCTTCCTGGAGGACTGGAGCTGTTCTGGGAGCTAGGCTTACCTGGGGCTCACCTGACCAGTGGGCTTTACTCTCTCCATGAAATCTACACAACAACCAAATTTCTTAGCTTTCAGGTTCTAATTCCTGCTTCTTGATTGGCTGGTTTTGGGTAAATCCCTTCTTTTCCCTGAGATTCAGTTTCCTCGACTGTAAAGGGAGGCAGAATATCACATAAACCTAAATGTGATCTGGTGACAAAATTAAACAAGAATCCAAGGGTAACAAGAGTACTGAGTACCAGCTTGTTGCCAGATCCTTCATCTGAGCCACCTTGTAAGTTAACATGTATTAATAAAATAATTTGATTTCTGCTTTCAAGAACAAGGAAAATGAGGCTGGACTGTTGAGATGCTACCAGAGGCCCTGCAGCAGCAAGCAGCAGAGCTAGGATTCTAGGGTAGGTCTGTGTGTTCCAGATGCATGGGCAGTTTCCATGACATTAAAAATGTTGGGCACTGTGGGCAAAGCCTCTTCCAGCTAACTCCATAGTGCTGTTCCAGGGGACCTGAGCCCAGCATTGTCCCTACCCCTGCCTTCTAGTGGTGCTGGATTTTGTAGTTTCCTGCATCCTCTACCAGCATCTACAACCAGAGAGATACACAAGGCTTCCCTGGGCTCACTGTCCAGAGGGTAGACAAAGACTCCTTCTACTATGTACAGAGCAGCAGGACACAGAGGAAAGAGGCAGCCACCCTGCTCCTCAGGTCTGTAAGACCAATCTACACAGGGCTTAGCCCTGTCCCAGCCCCTCCCCCAATCATGTGTTGAAGGGTTCAGCCACAGTGGAGAAGGTCCATGCCTTCCACACTCTGGTTTCAAGCTCCATCTCTGCCCTGATCCACCTATGATTTCTCCACTCAGCCTGACCTACTCCTGACCTGACTGCCTTCATCTCCCTGCCTCAGCTTTGCTCATTGTTTCTTGTGTCTGCAGTACCCTCTGCTTCTATGCTATGTCAGCCTGTTTATCTGTGCTCTCAATTCTGTCACAGATGACGGAGAGGGTACCCTAGGGATCGGACACCTCTAGCTCAAGTCCGTTCTGGATGTTCATATGATCTTGGCCAAGTTGCTTTGCATCTTTGTGCTTTAGTGTCCTCTTTTACCCAATGTGGATGATTAATAATGAAGATTGAGTTACAGAACTCAAGCATGTATGACAATGCCTGACATACAATGGGAAAAATAAATGTTTGCTGTTATCATTATCTGTCAAGAAGCAAACCAGATCTCAGACACTGAGTGTGGTTTCTTCATCCTCTGTATAATTTGTGATTTCTTTTAGGGAACCTGCCTGTTTTGCCAAGAAGGTGGCTGTGTGCTTACTTTGGTTATCATGCCTTCCTAGGTCAAGCTTGTGGAAAGTTGAATAATGGTCTCCAAGATGTCCTTGTTCTACACTCTGGGCCTAGGAAAACCACCTTCCAGGAACTCTAACTTTTTTTAATGTGATTTAGCTAAGGATTGTGAGATTAGATAGTACCCTGGATTTATCACAGGCGACCTTGTAAGAGAGGTAGTGGAAGCAAGGATGTGCATGCTTTGATGAAAGGGTCAAAAACTAAGGAATGCAGAGGTCTCCAAAGGCTAGGAAAGGCAAAGAAACGGATTCTCTTCTGGAGTCTCCATGAAGAACCACTCCTGTTGAGCTTCTAGGTGCATCACAGTGAGACTGGTTTGGGACACATGGCCACCAGAAGTGTAACAGTCACCAAATATGTGCCAGTTCATTATAGCAACCCTATGGAAGAGTAAAGTTGTACTATTCTAGACTCTATTTCTTCCATTTTTCTTAAACATGCAGAACTATAGCTAGACTAAAGTCAGGACTATTTCTTTTAACTAAATAAATAAAGGAGAACAGAACAAAAATCAAACTTCACAATTTCTTTCTGGAAAAAGTACTCAGTGGTGCTTGGTCTCCACAGTGCATTTTCCTCTGTGTATTTCTGGGAGTGGAGCCCTCTCTTTCTGTTCCAAAGAGCCTCTGCAAGGGCTGCCAGTCCCTCATTCCACTCACCTGTGACTTAAGAAGGCTGATTCTTATCAGTGAGCCACATGCAGACACTGGAGGAAAGCGAGGTCCTCTCTCTGCTGGTCAAGCCCATGAGGACTGGTGTTGAGATTTTGGCAACTCTCTGCACCCATGCATTCTGTCTTTCTCTCAGAGAAGAGGAAGAGGCCAACCAGCTGACCAAGGTGAACAGAATGGAAAGAGCCAGCATGGGAAGAAGAAGAAAACAAGGAAACTAGTCCCCCATGCCTAGAATTTGACCCTAGAACTCTCAGCTACAGAAGCAGTTCATTTCCCTCTCTCTGAAAAGATTTGAGGTGTACCTGATTGATCTTTACTGGGAGTCTGAGTCATACAGAGACTTAAACTTGTTCAAGTTTACATATGGGACACAGCTAATTGACTGACACTTTGAGTTTCACTGTAAACTCTGTGATGAAGTTTAAAAGAAAGAATACCAACTTTCATTAAATCAGTTATTTGAGTAAAGATTACCTTTGACTTTACCTTGGATTTCCAGGTCTCACAAATGCTAACTTGAATCAGTGACATAGGAGGAGGCCACTGGACAGTTCTATCAGTCTGATGATAGTCAGGAAACACTCAATATATTTTTAGAGCAAATGGAATCTCTGAATTTTCCACTTCCAACCAGATTACCTTGAAAATGCAATTGAATGTTTGTCTCTTTAAGGTGGAGACCAACAGTTATTTACCTGTAAGATTTTAATCAAGGTTGGAGATCAGATACTCAAGAGTCCCTAACAAATAGTAGGTTCACAATGGATTTTTACTTACAACAAAAGCAGCTAATATCTAGTGGATATTTATTATATGTCACACACTGCTATGAGCTTCCTTTCAACATCCTATGTGATCCTCAAAACAGCTTCATGGAGTAAAGACTGTAATTGTTCCTATTTTACAGATGAGGAAACTGAGGCTTAGGGAAGGTACTCTGCTCTGGGAAAAGTGGCTAGGAAGATCCAGAATGTAATGGAACATGACATTTACTGTCCAAACTACACAGTTCATCTCTGAATGCTGGTTAGCCATAGTCACTGTAATTACTACGAACATTCACATTTTATTGATGCTGTTTTAAGACTCCAAAGCTCTCTTCCAGTGTTCAGTCTATGATAGAAGTTTTAAGGAGGAGGGGCCTTTCCTGGAATCTTCATTTCATACTCTGCTTTATGAAATGATATAACCAAGAAACATCTCTCTGGTGGTTTATATTAAACAAGGCAAAACAAAAAGCTTTGCAATAAATGTCCGTATAAGATTAAATACTGTGGTTAAAACTGCTTTCCTTGGACTCAACAGCCTTAGATTACAAGTCACCAGAGAAAGATTCCAGAGAAACATTTCCATCCACTAAAGTCATGGCTTCTCTTTTCCCCCAAAGAAAGATGAATAACTGTAATAAGGGTATCCCAGCTACTCTTGTAAAACTGCATGACTTTACATTTACCATCAGAGAAGGAAAGAGACCAAAGAATGGTCTTGAATATTTTGTTTTTGCCCACATAAGTCAAAGTAGAATGAGTTTATAAGGGAAAAGGAATAAAGAATTATTTCTTTGAATAATTTAATGACAGATCTATAAAAATGAGGCATTCTATAGTGAAGCCCCTATCTGAATAGAGGGGATACTCATACTACTGTACAGCATCATTGTGAAGAATATTAGGGTATGCACTGGGTTTCTCCTCCAAGAGACAGGCAAGACTCAAGTTGACCTTTGCAAAAAATGTGTGATACAGATGAACAGACAAGTGAGTACTGATTGGATTAAGGCTAGAATGCAAACATGGCCAAGCTCCACTCTAATTTAAAATACTCTAATGGCTCTGGGAAAACAACACTGGATATTGTACAAGACCATGCATATTCATCAGATGAATGACTTCATACTCTGTAGCAGTTTTTCCCAGGACTTCCATACCAAACTGCCATAAATGGGTAGATAAAATACGGAAATGTTTGTTTCACTATTCTGGGTGCTGGAAAACTAAAATCAGATGTTGGTAGGGTGGGTTCCTTCAGAGGATGTTGAGAGAATCTGTTTCATGGTTGTGGAAGTTTGCCAGCAATTTTAGTGCTACTCAGTGTGACAGTTCATCCTGATGTGTTACCTTCATTGGATCAGCAAACACCTAGGTGTGTAAAGCACACTCTGAGTATGTCTGCAGGTGATGAAGGTGTGGCCCTGGGTACAATGCCTGGTTCCTTACCCTTCCTTTCTGGGGATCTTCCCTGATCTGTCCAAGCCTCCATAAGCTAAGTAGCTTTGGTCCACTGCACACTTCTGCTATGATGGTCCTGCCTTGGAGCTAGTCAAGAGTAGGCCAAATTCCCCTAAATAAGCCAAATAAGACCTTTTCTCCTATAAACTGTGCATGTCAGGAGCTGCATTAAGCAATAGGAAAGCTGAGTTGTATACTTGCCTCACAGATCCTTAATTTCGTCCTCACATGATGCTCTCCTGTGCAGATCTCTGACAAGATTTATTGGATTTTTTTTAACAGGGAATCAAACTCAGGACCTTCAGCTTACCACGAAGGAGCTGTGCTACTGAGCTATATACCTGGCCCCATTCCTGGATTTTTTAAAGTTTTATTTCCTTATTAATGTATGTTTGCAGTACATAGTGATTACATTCATTACATTGACATTATGTCTTAACTATTTTTCTATCCCTTTCCTTTCCTTTTTCTCCCTTGTTTCTTCATCTCTTTGTCCCCTTCCCTTTTGAAAAAGTTCCATCTCACTATTTCTTATTATTTATCTTTTATTTTGCTCTTTATTTATAATTTTGGTTTCTCTTACAAGAGAGAGCATGTGACATTTAAGCTTATGTGTCTGATTTATTTCACTTTACATTATGGTCTCAAGGAATCCATTTTCCTGCAAATGACTCGTTTATCTTTATTTATGGCAGAGTAGTGCTCCATTGAACATCAATACCACATTTTCTTTATCCATTCATCTCTTGATGGTCGTATAGACTGCTTCCAAGATTTAACTATTATGAACTGAGCTATGATAAATATGGTGTATCAATTAGAGTTTACTAGAGAAACAGAAAGAACATATGATACACAGATACATAACAAATTACAAAATTGGCTTACAATGGTCAGCCACAAAGTTGGATGAGGGAGCATGTAGAGGATGTCTGCACACTGGAGGCTGAAGGAGTCCAACCCAAGGGCTGGAGCTTGTTGCGGTGTCCTGTGCAAGTCCGCATCAGGAGGTCGGTGGGTCTATGATGGAAGACTGAAGAGTCTATGATGATGAAGGCTGAAAAGTCCCAGGCAGAAGCCAAACAGTCTGTGCCAGAAGCCAGGAAATGTCGTTCAAACTGAAGGTGAAGACTGGAGCTCCTCAGAAGAAGTAGCAGTCAGTCCCTCCTCATTTGCCTTTTATTGTATGCAGACTGCTCCACTAGGGTGGATGTGGCACTCATACCATCTACTTGCCCTCCTCTTGCACAGGATGAGAATGTTACAGACTAGGGATCCTGGACCCCTGCTGAATCACTTAAATTTCTGACTTTCTCAAATTGACATAATGAACAATATCCTAGAATGGTAATGGCTTGTTCTCTATACCCCAAGACCTAGAGCTGCTGAATTCCTTAGTTAAGTTTCTAGGCTTCTCAAGTTGACATAATGTATAAACCATATCACATGTTGACACAATCATATCTCAATGCGACATCCTCTGCATGCTCCCTCATCCAACTTTGTGGCTGACTATTGTAAGCCAGTTTTGTACTTTCTTATGCTATTTCTGTTTCTCTAGTAAACCCTAATTGATACACCATATTTATCATAGCTCAATTCATAATAGCTAAATCTTGGAATTATATCTCAAGTTGACAATGGATATCACATGGATATATATATGATATATATAATCATATATATAATATATGATTAATATATAATATAATATATATTATATATTTATTTTATCTTATATATTTTATTATATATTATATATTAATCATATATTATATAATATATGTATAATATGTGTATTATATATGTATAATGTATACTATATAATATATGATTAATATATAATATATCATCATTATATTATATAATATATATTATATAATAATATTATATTATATAATATATAATTTATAATATTATATATATATATGATGTCTTTAACTCTTTCAGAAAATACCTAGAAAGAGGATAACTGAGTTGAATGGAATTTCTATTTTTGGTCTTTTGAGGAATCTGCATAGTAATTCCCATAATAGCTGTACCAGTTTACATAAAAATGTTCAACATCTCTGGCTCTTGAAGAAATGCAAATTAAAACAATACTGAGATTACTCCAGACAGAATGGGTAACATCAAGAAATCAAGTAATAATGAATATTGGAGAGCTTACAGGGAAAAAGGAACCCTTCTATTTTGTAGGTGAGAATATGAAGTTGTATAACCAAATTTCCTGTTTTTATATGTGATATTCCAGTGAGACCTCCTCTGAACTCTGTTACCATCCTGTTTCTATATAAAGGTACATTGTGAGATGCTAAGGATTAGTGATAGGACTATAATATATAAATATTGGTAGCACAAAATTCAACCTTTAACAAGATCCAAAGCCTGGCTTACTCTTAGAATGGTGTTACTTCCAACAAGCTATATTGTCTCTCTGTGACTTTGTTTCTTCATGGATGACACCAGTATGTAGCATACCATGAGGATAAAATGAGTTAAGAGGCATTTAGGAGAGTGTTTGGCACATGCAAGAATTTGCTGCTATCAGCATTTATCTCTTTAGCATCCTTTATTGTGGCCTCTTCTATTTTCCCTTGTGACACCTCCAACTTCCCCTGCTACTCTTCCACTTCTTTTCTCGTTAACAGTACCTGCAGTCACCTGCAGGGTTCTTTAAACTTCCCCTGTCATTGAGTCCTCAGTGCCTTTGCAGAGTCTCTTTGTCATTTTGCCTGAAAAACAACAAGCTTTCTTGTAGACCTACTTCTGACCTATGCCATGAGTTCAAGTGTCATCCAATCTGTGAAGCTATCTATCACACAGTGTTACCAATCAGGTGTCCATCTCTCAGTAAGCCAGCAGTTTAATGAACACATGATATCAACAGTAATTACTTGTTCAATATATTTCTCCCTGCCCAGTTACTTCTCCTGATGATAAATAGTATGTCATATTCTCCACAGAGGTGCTAGCTCTAAGTGCAGTGCTGGCACATAGGATGTGATTACAAAGACATGTTGAGTACATATAAGAAAATAAACACAGTGGGTGGATTGTTATAGCATGTAATGATGTCCATAAGTAAGCACAGTGTAACGAAGGACAGTAGCTACTCTATATTTGAGGTTTGCTCTGTGATATCCACTGGTTAAGGTATTTCACTTGTGATACCTCATTTATTTCAGTAATGATCCCATAAGAGGTACATTATTTTTACTGTTTTACCGATGAGAAACCTATTATAAAAGTGCTGGATTATCCAGGATCCTTGCTTGCAATACCAAAGCTCCATGAGAGCCAGATAGCAAAAATGGCATTTCTCATGGGATGCAAGTACAGTAATGAACAGGCCTCTGGAAGAGTCAGGGACCATGAAGGAGAATTTTCTCTTTCTCACCCTGTCTTGGCACTTGTCTGCACATCAGCCTAATTTATTCTTCCTTATGGTATGAATTGTGTCTTTGATACCTCAGGCCATGGCGAAGAAATTCATCAATCACAGTTCATGAGTTTGCATCATTTCCATTCAAGGGTCCAGGAAAACCTAGAACTTCTTCGTCTCATGTTCTAGGGAAGAAGTTATCATGGCCTGATTTGGGCCAAGGGAAAGCTGCAGAAATCAACAGTTGCATCAGAAGAAGGGAGAACAAAAGAATTGTGTACAAGACTATCAATCAGAGCCCTGAGTCAGAGGGTTGTAAAGTGCAGAAATCTGATAGAATCAACCTGGCAGGATGTTGAATACCTTGCCTGAGATTGTGCAGAAAATATGTGATACAGCAGCACTTCTGATTCACATCTGCTGGATTTAAAGCATTTTATTTTCTTCTTGAAGTATGATGTTATTAAACTCTCAAGCATTCTGTTCTAATTTGCTTTGTTTTGTTTTATTCTCTTTAAAATAGAAAAAATTTTAAAATGGCCTAAAATAAAATTTAAAATTCTAAATAGTGACTGCAGAACAGAAATTGTAATCACAGAAGGACCATCTGGTCACTTTTACCATTAGCTTGCTGTGTCCTGCACTGGGAGGAACACTACATGTTTTGAATCTGGCATCCACCACTAGAGCCACAGTGTTGTAGCCTGGACTGCTCAGTGGATTAAAGCACACACAATGTCAAGGTTGAAAGTGACATTAGAAATATCAGGTCTGACCATTATTCCACAAGCCAGATGGGAAATGAGTGTTCTTTGTAACATTCTGGCCCAGTGATGGGTCGGACTCAGGGAACTGCATGGGAAGAGAATAAGAGAATTGGCTCTGCAGCCAGGAGGACTGAACTCAAACCTCATTCTTCCACTTCGTACCTTCACGTCCAAGGGCAGTGGGCTTAGTAATTAGCTTTGGTACTTTACTCTGTACAGAGAAATGAAGAAGAGGCTCATCCTGTTTTCAAAGTCATACTTGCTATTCACGCACAAATATAGGCACTCCTCTAAGAGATTTATGCTCTTCAACACCATTACATCACAATACAGATACTGCTTTCAGGGGAGGGAACTGAAGCAGAGGAGTCAGTGCCTCACCAGTGCTGCAGCTAGTTAGTGGTGGATCTAGAATGTGAAGCCTGGCTGCAGAGCTTATGAATCCCCCACCATCTGAGGCCTCCTCTTGCCATCAGTGGGGCCAGCAAGTGACACAGCACATGCAAAGCATAGTGCCCAGGTCCTGGCACACTCTGTGTCCTTGGTAAGTGCCCTGGCTGCTGTCTCTCTGCTCTTCCATCTTTACCACAGCCTCAGTGGCAGCAGCTTCCAAATTGCTAAATTCTCTTGGGAAGAGAGGGCAGCCCATCATCTTCCTGAAGGTGGAAGTTGTCTAACATTCACACCACCCACGAACACAGCCCTCTTGTAAGGGAATAACAAAGTGACTCAGAAAAAGTGTGTTTCTTGGTAGCACCTCTGGGTACCTAAATTCATTTTCACAATGAAAGTTACCATATTTGTATCACTGAAGGATCAGTGTCACTCACATATTTATTGAGCATAAATTTAAGGTATTATAGTGAGTTGTTGAGAATACAATGATGAATTGGATTTAAGCACATTTCTCAAGATAAACAATAGGAAAGATACAAGTTTCACAAATAAACATTATACAAGATATAAAGTCAGAAGAGATAAGGAGAAATAAATACAAAAAGTTGAAAGTGAAGAAGTTCCTTCAGAATAGTAAGATGGGGAAGATTTTATGAAGGCTGGCATATGAGTCAACCTTAAAAAGTCAACAGTTGAGATGCAAAAGTCAAGAGACCACACACTAAGCACAGGGAATAACATAAGGAAAGACAGGAAAAGAAATTATGAGGTGTTGAGCATTGCTTTCTAGTTTGACCTGAAGAAAGGTAGAAGAAACTGGGAAGCAGTTTGGGCCAGACCTCACAGGACTCGAGTACCAAATGAAAATGTAGTCATTGTTTTTTATTAGGACCAAGATGTGTGTGTTACTTTACAGTCAGAATAATATCATCTCAGTGTTGGTCAGGAGAGCCCATGCCATGTGAGGAAATGCAAACAGACAACATCTAAGTCTGGGAAGTCAAGAAAACAAAAGTTTAGTGTTCTTCACACAGCACTTTGCAATGGTTTAGGCAAATCTCCATGACAATTATCACCTAGATACAGGAACTCCATGGCATCTCTCAAACATACTTCCACTCCACTTCACATGCCCTTGGCAGGAGATGAAAGTGCTGGGAGACCCACCTGGAATGAGATGCTGTCACTGCTTGTAGCCCACTGGTCAGCACAGGAGATTGGGCCTGACCAAATGGGCTGGAGAAGGTGGGCCCCAGCCTGTGGAGACAGAGAAGCAGATAAAAGGTGCTCATGTGGTGTCTACCACACCCACACTTACAGAAAAGTCATCGTGATTCTGAACAAGTTTGTATTTACAAACAAAATATAGATATGTAAGATTTCTAATATGCTGTTAACAAGATTTTCCCCATCTGTTACATTTAACACTTTTAAGTGAAGAAAATGTTGTTTATGGCTTATCTGCCCACAGCACATATGAAAGAAAAACACCTACTTATTTCTGTAATCTGCTGTTATTATCTCAGAGTAGCATGAATCAATGTGCTCACAGCTGACAAGCCCTCATTTGGCTTCAGTTACAAGCTGCAGCCTAATTTGTTGGACACAGCTCCTGTCAAAACATGACAAGAGAGGAGCTCAGAGGATGCATGTGTATATGGTTGCACACACAAGCTTCCTGCATAGATGTTGCTGTATAGCTCAGCATACTTTGCTTGCCATGGGCTGGAATAAACAGCTAGTATAGCTGAATCAAGAGTGACCAAACTCTAGAGTCAGAAAAGAGTTAGAATCCTGACTCTGTGGACTAATTTCTTTGTGACTTTAAGCTTCAGTTTCTCCATTTTAATGACATAGCTAACAAGAGTCATTGTAAAATGTATTAATAATAATAGCTAAAATGAATTAACAGGCTGGTTTATGCATACACTTTACATGTGAATTTCCTGATAGCTTGCTTACTTTTCACTCTCTTCTCCTTCCTATCTATCATCTGTCAGTCAAACTATCTATAATATATCTCTATCATATGTCTATCATCTATTATCTATCTGTCTCTATCTATGTCAATTACCAACATTCATATGTAGTAGGTGGGCTGTTCCACTATGAGTCTAAAGTGAAATTTAGGAATATCCAAGAAACTGAACTGGTGGGAATGGATTTATGGGTTTATTCTAGGGGTAGAGAAGATCCACTGAAGAAGAATAAAGTGTTTTTTGCAGGTAATGTAGTATTGAGCCTCAAATAGGATGACAATTACAGCACTTAGCTGAACTATAGATATCCAGCTATGTAGGACCCTCTGTGTATAACTAGATGGAGATGACAGAGGAAACATCGCAACACAAGGACACAAGCAACACTTGTCTGGTGAAAGGTAATAGTGCATTATGCAAAAAGGGGAAGAGAAGGTCCTTCCATGTGACCTCTCAGAGATTGGGTATTTGGAGCACTCCAGACCATGGCATCTTTGGCAGAACACCCTCAGCCAAGACCAGGGAAAGACCATGCTGGCTTCCCTCATATCCTCACCAGAAAGAAACTTCATGAAAGAGCAATATTCGTGTGTCAATGAGAATGCTTGGGAAACCCACTGGGTTGCTTTGAAATTTATGAGGTGAAATACATTTTAACATCAGACCCAAACATTTTAACTCAGTTATGAAGGCTCTCAGAAAAAAAATGCTTGATTAAAGAATGAAAGATGAATAATTATTTAGTTGTCAAGTGGAGGCCAGGCATTTCAGTGGAGACAGCATTAGTGCTCTGGAGGAGCTGTCTCTCCATGCTAAACTGCTCAAAACATTGCAGGGTACTTAGCTGCCCTCATCTCTGGGAACTAGGTACAAGAAACACACATCTGACCTCAGGAGCTCCCTGAGGGATGCTACTCTCTTGAGACAACAACCTCCAACCCCTGGGACTCAGAATTACCATGCAGCCTCAGAACCACTGCTCCTGTGGGTCCTCTACAGCCTCTGCAGGATAAAACCCTCCCCCTTCAAGTGCTTAGCACCTCTGTTCTGTTTAGCTCAGTGCTCTTGGAATCTCCCAGAAAGAAGCTCCACTCCACAATGAAGTGCACCTGTCCTGGTTAGTGTGTCTGCATCCTCCTGAAACTGATCTTAGATTACCAACATCACCGATGCTTTGGTCCCTGCTATATGCAAATGGAAGCTTTTCGCTATCAGATCCCACCTGTCAGGTACTTTGTAACTGATAGAGTTGTGGAGTCAAAGAATGATTCAAACTGTCACCTATGGAATACTAGACATTAAATATCAGGAGTCTTACACAAATAGACTTAGGATCTTTCCTACCGTCTTCAAACTGAGACTAGACACTGCAAGCGGGGATGGTTGAATGCAGAGCAGAGGCCAGTATGTGTTCTCCTAGGCCAGATTATGCTGATCACATGACAGCAAGTTGTGAGGATCGCATATGTCCCAGACCATTTCTCCCAACCACCAAGAGCATTAACTATACCTCTTCTGGGGACAATAGAAAAGGGTTAGGGTTTCTTCTTCCCATGTCTTAAAGGCTCAATATAGATTAAAGAGAAAAAGAATTACCTTTTTAATAATTTATGTATCATTTCGTGTATTATTATATTTAGTTATTTTCCCTTTTTACAGTTATAAAATGAAGTCCTACAGCCTTGGATAATTAAGTACCTTGCTCAGGACATCCTGTTAATTAACAAATGACAGACCCTGGATTTGAAGCTCAGTTTACCTCATTCTCAAATCTGTGTGTGTGTGTGTGTGTGTGCATATCATACATCTATATGCATATTTATTTACATCCCCATATAAATATGAATATATGTATGTATTACATTACATTTAGATATAAATATGGGTGCCTGTGTATGTGCATAGATAGTTACCCAATTGGAATTCTTAGTTCTCAATCATGTTTGGTTGAGACCTCTTAAGATTGGGCATTCAGGCAGCTTCATACCACAGACTAGTCAGAGGACACCAGTTGCTTGTATACCATAAAGTACATACTTTATAGATTACACATTTATAGACATTAAAGAAATGTCTTTATTTCAAGCATTGTATTAATTTCCTAGGGATACAATAAGCAATGTAGCTTCCACAGTGGGAATGTGTTCCTTCCAAGATCTGGAGCTAGAAGTCTAGGATAAGGTTTTATATTTTCTCCTGAGGGGTCTCTTGGCCTGCAGGCAGGTAGCTGCTTTATCACTGTCTTCACTGTATTTCCTCTATGTGCTCCATCCCTGGTACTTCTTTGTGTGCACTGTCCTCTTCTAGCAGGACACCAGACACATTGGATCAGGGTCCACCCTATGGCCTTTTATTAACATAGTCACCTGTCCTGAGGCTCTTTCTCCAAGTATAGTCACATTTGAGGTGCTTGGGTTTGAACATCAACATACACATTTTTGGTGGACAAAATTCGGCCCTTAACAAATACAGTGAAGTTAAAACACCAGAAATACCTAAGTGGGAATTAAAACAAGCTTTCCCAGCTTTGATCCATCCCCCCTTCTCCCTTCTCTATAACTTTAACTTCTTGTACTGGTACAGATAAGATTTGGCAACTGTCCTGTACACAGAGTTTATGTCATTTTATTTTTGCAAGATTCATAAGGCTCTGTCTCAGTCAAGGTTAAGTTATAACTGCTTTTGATTGCTTTGTCTCGCTTCTGTACCTCGCTCCCTATTCCCAGTTTCTAAAGACCAAGTCCTTTGGGAAAATGTACAAAATCTAGAACCTTTCCTCTAGGACTCACTCAGTCATTCTGGATATCATAATGCCAACCTGAGCCGGTATATGCCTAAAACCCAATAAACCTTGTTTCCCAGTCGGTCTCCCAGATCTCTTAGATTCTGCAACGCCACCACCTTGGGAGTAAGTGAGGAGTAAGAGTTAACAGGAACCTTAGAATGTTTTACCAAATCTACTTTTTGGAGAGGAAAAATGAAGCCCAAAGAATAAATCTTTCAAGTTCTCATGAGTAGACTGGTCTGCTGGTGTTGTGAACCATAATTCATGTGCAGGACCTTGGGAATTCTGATGGGAATAGAGTGTGTATGTGTGTGTGTGTGCGCGCTCGCGCGTGCCACACATACTTAGATGGTGAAAGGAAGCTGAATCAAGTGGGAAAAGAAATGCCTTTCAATACCATTTATTTGTGTCTTACACTTACAAATTGAAACACTTTTCTTTTGCTTCCTGAAAGCCAGTAACAAACTGCAGATTCTAATCTAAACCACTGGGTGGCAGTAAAAAGAAATGTCTGCAAAGAGAACAGAAATTCCTTCAGAATTATAGTAAGTTTTATAGACCAAGACAACTGCAGTGGTAAAACATTATGGTGTATCAATTGGCATATTTGCTGATCAAATCTTTATAAGGTTCGAATAGTCTCATAAATACTGGGCTCTGTAGTTTGGCCTATTCATGCTTCATGCTTCTGTTTAAGACATTTTGGAGGAATAGGAACCCAGCAAATGGTGGTAATATCAAAGCAATATGCCACTGCCAATGTGTTTTGCTGTGACTGAGGGAAAATATATATCCTATGATTAGAAACACTACCCAAACAAGTAGAATCTTCTGTATTCAGAGCTGAGCTTGTTGCCCACACAAAGCACAGCTCAGGCTGGAGTTAACCAGCAACTATGCAGAATTGCTACTTGATTTTGTGAGTTTCAATTTCCGTAATATTTCCACATGAATCTCCTTATGCAGGGATCTTTTTTATTGTTTTATAAATGGTTCTTGCCTGATGAAAAATATCAGGCTTTCTGATAAATACATGAAATCTGAGGGCCTTCCATCAAAATATCAAAACAGGCCTACCATCAAAATACTAGTCTTACATGGTTAATGGAAAGACTGAGCTGATGATGTCCATGTGCACTGAACAATGAAAGCCTAGATGCAAACTGAAACCTAGATGTGAAGTGACTTACCCACAGACACATGACTAGGCAGTGGGCTGCCCAGACAGTGAGAAGGGATTTCCATAGAATATGCATGGAGCGCAGAACCGGTCACTCTTTGGAGCTCACTCAAAAATTGTTAGTGTCCAGAATGTGTGGCATAGCTAATTTTCCCTCTGCTTTTAGTGTGTACACTATTTCAGAAAAGAAACAACCCAGAACTCCTTAAAAAGATGACCCCTCATTATGTGGTGGCTGTTGTCTCATACTGTTCGACAAGGATCTCAGCTCTTTTCAATCTGAGTACAGTTCTGCTCTGGAGACGTCTTTCATCTGCAAATTGGTGTAGTCAAGTCACTGGCTCTGCCTGACCACCATAATATGGGCAGCTGTCGTCAATCATACGCTTCCTGCTTTGGAGTCAGCTTAGTGTGGACTGAACTGTGAGACAAAATAAACCTCTCCTCTTTTAAGTTTGACATTTTGTATTGTGTCTCAGTCTGTGACTCCTACAGTGAGACGTTTCAGCAGACCTGAGCGATAGAACCTGGCACTCTGAAATTTCCCTGGTAGAGAACTCTTCTCTATGCAATCATGTTCTATTCTATACAACAAGGAAGAAAAGTGAGAATTCATGTTCATGTTACTGAAGTAATTCAGCATATTTCAAGATTTCATGAGGTCTGAACTTTTCATTGGTTCTGTTTACGCTGAGAAATGCATTCATTTGGCAGCTTCCTGGTTATCTATGAACAAACGTTGACTTGCGGCATTAGCTGCTTTACAGATCCCTTGGTCCTCCTGAGTTGAGCTACAGAATTTCAGGACCAGGGTGTACAGATTTTGTAAGCCATGTTTTTGCATGTCAAATGCATCGTTATCACCCTTTCTCTTTGGTGATTTTCTGTCTAAGCTACCTTGCTGTGCATTCATCAAGGAAATGCGTCATTTTCAATTTGAAGACAATGAATCAAGTAAGAGAAAGATAAGCACTCAAATTCATTGAAAAATATATTAGAAGCAGTTTAAAAATGAGAGTATTTGTATTTGGTCTATAGCAAGCAGAGTATTTTTAAAAATTAATAACAAGAACAACAACTAATGGTGATAATATCTTCTCAGAGTTATAGGGATCTTTAAGAGTAAAATGATGTAAGTGATGGGAAACACTATAAAAAATAAAAGCCCGATGTAGTACAAGATATTATGATTATTATATGATTGTTTTTAAGCAAGGCTAAAAGCAAGCCTCTGTCTCCTTCAGGAAAAGATGTCATCGTTGATAAATCATGTGCATAATTTCCAGTGTATAAGGGTGTCTGCAGGTCTCCAGCTCTGGTGTTTGGTCTTTCCATTGGATAGTTTGTGCGTGAAGCCAAGGGCAAGGTAAACCTCTCAGGGTGTTTGTTCTCCCCTCTTTGACATGTGGATTGATATAATTAATAATGACTGCTATCTGCAGAGCAATGCTAAACTCAGTTATGAAGTATCTTGTATTTATCATTTTATTTAATTTTTCTAACACCCCTGTTGAGTGCTTTATTTTATTGATGAGGAAAATGCAGCATAGAGACATACAAGTCACACAGCTCAAGTTTGGGGAGAATCTGTAGAAATTCGCACATTTTAGCTTTGGGTGCACTAAAGGGAGAGCACATAGATTTAGACTCCTGGCATGTGTTTATCTATCTTTTTTGCTTGGAGAATCTATGTTTTTGCTGGAGAACTCCAGAACACCAGCTACAGAGTTCTAATAGAGTGAAAATCCCGCGTGTAAGACCATGGGTAGGAATAGGACTAGTCCTGGGCAATCACAATCTGGTTCCATTGATTAAATCAGAGGGTGATTATGGATGGCAACCTGAGCCTTGTGAATGCACAGTATTTGTATTATGCAGATGTGGAGGAAGGGTGTCAGGGTATAGGAAGCCTCAAACATATAGTCTCATAGCAAAGCATTGAACCATCAAAATTCCCAGAGGCAAGAGATGACTAAGGCTCAAAAAATATCCTCATGTCCAGCAACTCCTGACCCTAGAGCCTCCCAACTCTGGCCAGGTAATAGTCAATAAATAGCATTTTACCACTGGAGTTAGAATTGGAAAAAATCAGAGGTAAATTTTTTGTCTGCAAATAAAAAAGTTTCTGATTCACGTAACATGTGACAAAGTATATTTATTTGTGTTATCCTCAGTTCTCACCACAACCTGAGATTGTTTATCCTTGGGAATGACTCTTCCTAATAAAAACAAAGAAGACCTCATTGTACCCTTGATAGTCTCACTCAGAGTTTGAGACTCCATGGACTTGCTTTGTACAAGACACAGAAAAGTGTAACCAGACCTAAAGTTCATGATAATGAACTTTGATTTTGCTGTACAACAAAAGTAGATAATAATGTTAGTAAATTCTCTTTATTTTGCATCAAAGAAAGTATTCTTGGCAAATAGTTTTCCAAACTATTTATTAAAGCATATTCATATGAGTACCAAGTTTATTTTACAGTCATCTTAATTTGAATCTAAACACATTTTTACATGCTCATGCTTCTTTGCAACAGAACTCTAATCTCAATTGTACTTCCTGCTTGATATGTGCAATGTAGTTTCCCTTGTCAGACAGCTTACTTTATTATGTTCCTAACTTGATTATCTTTTCAATTAGATTGTGTGTCCAGGAGGGTGTGTGACACACTGTTACAGTAATAGCAACAATCGAAATTGGTACACAAAATACTTTTATGTATATTCATATTATATTTATATATTTTAATTTTACAAAGATTATATTATTTATTTATTTCATTTTATTTCAATTCAGAAAGCCACAAATCAAAGTGATTGATGAATTTGTAAAGTACAAGTACCTATGTAACTAATACCATCATCAAAGAAACAGCCTTTGTCTATGCTCCCCCATGCCTCATCCTGCACCGAGATTTATGTTTTTTGAGTTCCAGTAGCCTGGCCTGGCTTTGCTAGTTTTGAGCTTTATTTAATGGAATCATGTATTGTGTTCACTCCTGTGTGTGATTTGTTTCACTCAATTATGTTTGTGAGATTTATCTCATGTTGTTTCATGTTAGTGAGTTTATTTTATTTTTTCCATTCTACTATTGGAGGGCACCTGAGTTTTTTCAGTTTAGAAGTACTATGAATTCTTGTGCTTTCTTTTCCTGCCAGGGCAAAAATGAATCACATTTTTGTTGACTCTGTACCTAGAACCTAAGCTGCTGTGGTCTAGAGTTCATGCATCTACTCTTGTAGCTTGACTTTTCACTCTCTAAATGCTATCTTATGGTGCATGCTATTTTGACATAATATAACATATTTCTTTGAGTATTGATTTTGTGACCTGCTTAATAAATTTCTGTTACTTATCTTAAAATCATAAAGGCATCTTTGCTTTTGTCTAGATGCCTTAACCTTCTGCATTCTAAAACTGTGATCTGCATTCATTGAGAATTGGTTTTTATTTTTTGTTTCTGGGGAAGAATCAAGAATCTTTTTCTTTTTTTGGAACAATTTTCAATTGAACCAGTAGCATTTATAAAGATTATATTTCCTAATAGTACTATGCAGAGACAGCTATGAAAATCAAGCAAGCATACATATGTAGGTATGATTTTGAATTCTCTCCTAATACCACACATCAAACCTTTAAGATCTTAATTAACTAAACAAGTCTTGTTAGCCTATATGTAAATCTCCTAGTACTGTCTTTTTCATTATTATCTTAGTTATTCTCAGCCTTTTTCATTTCCACAAAATTTTATAATCAACTGATCATTTTTCACAAAAAGAATAAATAGTATATTTGGGGATATTGAATGAGATAGTATTGAATCAGTAGGACCATTTTGGGAAGAACTGACATGTTTACAGTGGGAAAATGAGCAGGAGCTTGGATAAACATAGCTTCCCACTTATTTCAGTTATCTTTGATTTCTCTCTAACCATTTCATGACTATGAGTGTAGAGGTTGTAAACATTTTTTCATTATTTTTTCCTAAGTACTGCATGTCTTTGATGGTATTGAAAATGACATTGTTTTTTAAATTTTTATTTTCTTTTAAAATATTTACTTTCCATTTGGTGTTGCTGCATAACATAAGCATTTTACATTAATCCTGCTAATCTCAAGTACTAGATCTATTGGTATATTCTTTTGGATTGTCTATCGTGTGCAATCATGATATCTGTTAATAAGGATATCTTAAGTTCTTCCATAGTAATTCTTCTGCTTTTAGCTTCTCTTGTCTCTTTTATCAGGCAAGTCCTCAGAACAATATTGAATAGAAATGGGACTATTAAGCAGCTCTTATCTCACTCACAATCTCGGGGAGAAAGTTTCCAGTATTTGACTTTTATAGTACAATATTGAATAGATTTTCAAAATAGTAATTATCCAATTAAGTTTACTCTATTCCAACCTTGCAGAAGTTTTCAGAATAAATGGCTTTGAATTTTATAAAACACTTCTGGCAGTTCAGCTTACCATACAATTTTATTCTTTATTCTGTTCATCTGAGAAATTCATAGACTGAACTTTGAGAACTAAACCAACCAGGAATTGTTGTTTCTGGAATAAACTCTGTTTGGACTTGGTATAACATCACCTTTACACAATTGTGGATTGGACTTATCAGTATTTTCTTTATAATTTTTAACATTTTTGAGAGCGAGAACTCATATTTTCTTTTTTTCTTTTTAAATATCCTTGCCTGGTTATGGCTGGCCTCAAGGTTATGCTGGTTTCACAAAGTTATGTCCTTTTCTATTTCTATTTGTACGAGGTTGATGATACTTCCTTCTTACATAAGTGAGAAAACTAACCAGTGAAGCTGTTTGAACCTGGGATGTCTCTGGCAGAAATTATAGTAGAGACTTAGCTTTTCAGATATAGATCTTTCTAATTTCCTACTTATTCCTTTGTCAATTTGAACTTTTTTATAAAAGTAATTTGGCAATTCAATTTGTTTGCTTATTTTAATAATATTAATTATAGCTTCTAGTACTCTTTTTGAAATGATCAGTAGGATGTGTTGTGATATGGTCATTTTCATACCTCATTATTATCTTTCCCTCTCACCCTGATCATTCAGTCTTGCTAGATGCTTATTCATTTTATTATCGAATAATCACTTTTTCTAGGTTCATGTTCTCTGTTGTGTTTTTATTTTATTATTTCCTGATCTATTAAACCTCCTTTTTTTTCTCTTCTTTTGTTTAATTATTTACTGATTGAGTCATGCTTAATAGAAGTTTCTTCTAAGATGTGCACTTAAGCGTTACATTCCCACCAGGTCTTTTCAGTAGCAGTCTGAAATTGTGTGTATTGGAATTATATGTCAGTAAAAGATAATGTCAAATTTTCTTTGTGATCGATTCTTTGACTCAAGGGCTACTTAGAGATATTTTGCATCATCTTCAGTCCTAGGTATTTTTATGGCTTACCATATGGCCAAAGTTGATAAATGTTCCTGTACACTTGAAAGTAATGTGTATTCTGTAACTGCTGCTTTCACTTGCAGCAGTACTTGTCAGTTATTTCCGTGTATGATTTGTTATTCAAATCCTTCTTTTCTTACTGATATTTCTGTCACAAATATGTCAGTAATTGAGAGAGGCATGTTAATATTTCCAATCATGTTTGTAGATTTATTTCTCCTTTTATTTATGTCAATTTATATTTCATATTTTTAAAGCTATGCAGGGATCTAGGTAACCTGGCACGCATCCTGGGTATCTCTACATTTTCCCCAGCAGGTGACCTTGGTATGCATTCCAGACCTGACAGGATGGAGTCCTTTTGTTTGTTTATTTTTTCATTAAGAGTAAGAAAATTAATTGGAGGGTAGGAATGAAGAATAGGAAAACTCCTGAGAGACGGAATCTTGCGACAGCAAAATGATTCATTCTACACCCTACAGTTTCTTAGCTGATATTTGACTGTTGGGGACTTGGACTGGGAGTGAATGTTAAACTACAGGGCAAAAGCCCTCAGGTTCTGCGAGGAGTGAATGGATAAATGACAAGAAGTTTAGACCAGTGAATCATATGTGCCTGGCCATTGTTCTTCCTCTTTCTCCAAGATATATGTCTTGCCTGGAGAAAGCTTCTTACCCAAACTGCTTTTACTCTGTCTAATTCTCTTATACTGATATTCTACATGAAAGCCAGCGAGTTCTTAGCTTTGGTGTTTCTCCTAATGAGTCTCTAACTCTGGATGCTCTCGGTTGATGAAACCCCTCTGGGCCTTTCAGTGACTGAACTAAATCTCGTCACTGAGTAATCTTTCACTCTCTACACTGCTGCCAAGTCCCCTTGAAGTCTCTGGCTCCTCCTCTCTGCCTGACAAGCCCATCTTGGTGGACTAGTGGAGCAGCATGAAGGAGTTAGAAGTTCCTCCAGGCAGCTCTGCCCTGGGCTTGGAGTTTAGGACTGAGCCTCACTTCCTTAATGCTCAGTAGAGAGTGGTGACACATGCCTGTACCACCTCTCAGCTGCCAGAGCAGGGTTCAGTTACAGTGGCCCCAGGTCAGAGATGTTTATCAGTGCTTCCTGTCTCCCTTCATTTCCAGCTCTCATTTTCCCACTGCCCTGCACATGGTCCCTGAATCACCACATGCCCAAGGATTTGAGCTTCAGTTCTTCTATTGGGTTTCTTCTGCGCAGCTTTGGATGCCATCTTTATATTTGTAGTCTATGCCTTTATATTTAAAGAGCATGCCTGACAGGGAGCATATTGTATTGTACCTTTTATCTGATCTAACAATCTTTATTTTTAATTAAAATAGTCCATTTACAGTTAATGAGTCTATTGAAAAGTTTGTGTATTTTTCTCTACCATATCTATTGTTTTGTTATTTTGCTTCTATTTTGTTATACGTTCTTTTTCCATGATTTTAATGGAAATTATAGCAAGCATCCTTAATCAGTTATAGTTCAATATAAGTTATATTTTTACCACTTCCCAGACTTTGTTAGCACTTTAAATAATTCTGCTTTCTTTGTTCTACTCCTGATGTTTTCTTGTTTATGTTAAGCAATATATTGCATGCATTTTAGAATTCACTATTAATGCTGTTGGTACAAATAATACTCATTTAACCTTTTTCCCTACATTTTTATTTCATTGTCTGGTATGATTTTCTTGTTGTCTGAGGAACTCTGTCTAGCATTTCTCTCATCATACTTCTATTGACAACAAAATTGTTAAGGATTTCTTTGCTTGTGTGGGAATATTTGCATGTGCTCATTTTGATTGGCTTTGTTTTGTTTTTTCTTTATATAACTAATTTTGAGGAGTATTTCCAATATGTTCTGGAACACAAATCTTAAGAGTACGTTTGCTGAGTTTGTACATGTACTACCCATGCTCAGAATGCTCCCTGCACCCCTGCAGCACCAAGGGGGCCATGATTCTATGCTTCCACCTCAAGCCACATCTTTCTGTTCTCAGCCTTCTTAAAAATGGAATCATACATATGTACTTTGTTTCTGACTACTTCCACTCACCTGTTGGTCTGTGGTATTTGTCCATAATTTCTGAGTAGTAATAGTTTATTTTTCTCTGAGATGTGCACTATTCCATTGTATGAGTATTTTATAATTTATTTCTCTTCTATTATTGACAGACATAGGTTGTTCTATAGTTTTGTAATTAAAAGTGAAGTGTTGAACATTTTTTGTGCAGGTTCTTGGTAGAATATACAGTTATTTCTGTTGAACAAAAATATATCTTTCAGTTTTCTTGAATAATTTTTACTGATTTAATATTAGGGAAAGTATATAGTTACTTCTTATTAATTCCTTAAAGATAGGAGATCCAGCTCTCCCTGCTGGCCACTGCCATCAAAAGGCTCCTTCCTGCAGGCAGCCAATGTGGGCAAAGAGAACCAGCCAGATCCATCTCCACCTGCTAGCCACTGCCACCCAGAGGCTCCTTTCTGCAGGTAGTCAGAGTGGGCAGAGAGAACTAGCTGGATCCACCTCCATCTGCCAGGATGCTATCAGTAGAAGGCTTGCTTCATGTGGGCAGCCAGTGGGAACAGGGATATGCAGCCAGGTAAGCCCCATGCACCCCACCCACGGGCCACCACTGGAGGCCCTTGCTTCCTTCAGTCAGCCATCACCCACTGGGAGAATCAGACAAACATGCCTCTGTGTCCCTGCCACCATTGCAGGAGTCCCAATGTAGACACACAGGCTGAGAGAAGCAACCCCACCTCCATATACCCTTGGTGACCAGGGAAGCCCCAGTGTAGCTGCACAGGTCTGGAGAAGCCCACCCCACACCCTGCTACTTCCCTGTAAATCTGGAGTAACAGGATCCCAGGTACTTGTCCCATTCCCCTGCATTGCAGAGGGGCTGCCAACATGGAAGTACTGGGAGCCCCACAACCAACTTGTTGGGAAGAACCCAGGAGAATGTCAAGAGGAAGGAGCAAAAGTCAATCTCAGAACTCCAGCCCACACAGAACAAGTCTGGGAGATACAGTCATGGAAGAAAATGGAAGCCACACACCTGAAATCCCTGAGAGGATAGACAATGAAGTAGATAAACAACTTCATGAGACTGTAAAGGCAATAAACATCAGAAGTACTGCCTCAGGTAAAAGAAGAAATCACAAACATAATGGAAGAATTTCTCAGCATACCTAAAGAAGACATCGATTAAAAAAAAAGAAACATAAGAAAATTATGGAAATCTTGAATGAACAATATAGAAAGGAATTACAATGCATGAAACAGCTTCAAAGAGATATTCAGGAAATTAAAAAGTCAATAGAAAGCTGGCAAAACCACTATAAAAAGACTGAAGACAAACTTTCAAACCTTGAAGACAGGATTGCAGCTAGCAATTGTGAAAGAAAAGATCTCTTAAAAATAACAAGGGATCACTCCCAGAAACCAGCATCTCAGCCTGTCTCTTTGGGACCCGAAACTCTCAGACCCGTAGAGCGGCCTGGGCTGTTTGGATCGAAAGTCTGCGCAGACCTGCAACTCGGCGCGACTCTTTGGGGCTGGTAGGCCCGCCCTTCATCCGCAAGGAACTGCCTGGAAATTGGCATCTGGGCCGGGTCTGTTTGGGCCCGTAGCCCCGCCCTTCAACCCCAGGAAGTCTCCCAGAAAGCAGCATCTCGGGCTGTCTCTTTGAGACCCGAAACTCTCGGACCCGTAGAGTGGCCTGGGCTGTTTGGATCAAAAGTCTGTGCAGACCTGCATCTCAGTGTGACTCTTTGGGACTGGAAACTGCCTGGAGATAGGCATCTGGGCCAGGTCTGTTTGGGCCCGTAGCACCTCCCTTCACCCCCAGGAAGACTCCCAGAAAGCAGCATCTCTGGCTGTCTCTTTGAGACCCGAAACTCTCGGACCCGTAGAGTGGCCTGGGCTGTTTGGATCGAAAGTCTGTGTAGACCTGCATCTCGGCGCGATTGTTTGGGACTGGTAGGCCCACCCTTCATCCGCAAGGAACTGCCTGGAGATCGGCATCTGGGCAAGGTCTGTTTGGGCCCGTAGCCTCACCCTTCACCCCCAGGAAGTCTCCCAGAAAGCAGCATCTCGGCCTGTCTCTTTGGGACCCGAATCTCTCGGACCCGTAGTGCGGCCTGGGCTGTTTGGATCGAAAGTCTGCGCAGACCTGCATCTCGGCAAGACTGTTTGGGATTGGTAGGCCCGGCCTTCATCCGCAGGGAACTGCCTGGAGACTGGCATCTGGGCCAGGTCTGTTTGGGCCCATAGCCCCTCCCTTCACACCCAGGAAGCCTCCCAGAAAGCAGCATCGCGGACTGTCTCTTTGGGACCCGAAACTCTCAGACCTGCAGAGTGGCCTGGGCTGTTTGGATTGGGAATATTGTGGAGACTGGCATCTTGGCCAGTCTGTTTGGGACCAGGAAATTTTAAAAAACCAACATTCTAGCCTGACTCTTTGGGACCTGTACGCCCTTCACTTGCAGGGAACCTCCTGAAGACCTGCCTGGGAAAAAGCACGGAGGCCTGGCCTGCCTGAGAGTCCACAGGCTCCAGGGTGGCCACACCCAGCATTCGCCTTACAACTTAGGGAGCCAGGAGCCCACAGAGGGGAGTTAGGATCCTGTGAGGAAGCAAAGAGCCTGTGGGGGAGCCACTGCCCCTCCAGGAACTGAGGATGTAAGAGGTAATTAGCCACACATGCAGAGAAAGCTTTGCAACACTGCTCAAAGTAAGGAAATATAGAAAAATGACAAAAGGAAAGACCAAAAGGCAGGCTCAAAGCCCTAGCCATCCCCAAGAAAGCTTAGAAGCTATGTACATAGAAGAAAAAAGAAGCCATACACCTGAAATGTCTGAAATGATATCAAATGAAATAAATATGCAAATAGGGAAAGCTATGGAGAAATTCAAACCAGAAATACTTGCCCAGGTAAAAGAAGAATTGATAAAAACAGTGA
>PVJX010019278.1:0-35132 GCA_004027295.1 Dolichotis patagonum | reverse complement strand
GGCTTTATACTATTGTGTTATGTTTGATATTATTGTAATTGAAACTATGCTCAACTATAGCAGAGTAAGAGATATGGTGTTAGATACTGTTGATGTCCAGTTGACTTAATGTAAAGTACTGTGTTGCCTATGTTGTCCTCTTCTGATCTGCTCTGTACTGCCCCCTTTTGTTTTATTCTCTTTTAAATAAAAAAAAAAGCTAGGTCTTGGCCCTTAGATGTCACTTGATGTCTTGGTGTCTCAGGTTCTTCATCTGTGAAACAGGGACAAAGATAATATCTATCTCAAATACTGTGACAGTTGAGTTAATGCTTATGAAATGCATAGCACTATGCCTGGAACAGAATAAGCTGTACATTCAGAGGAGCTGAATTCATATTTGATTTTAAACTGATCTAATTTTGAATCCCCAGTTCCAAGGAACTTGCCAGTTTTATGACTTTGGAAATTCCCTTGTGCTTGTGGAAATCCCTGATCATTTCTTTCCTCTTAGAGAATTTGGAGATTTAAAAAAAATTAAACTAAATCTTATAGAGGTAAAAAAAAAAAAAAAAAAAAAAGACACTATAGGGTCTCTACCTGGCTCACACGGGAGGAAGGTGCTTACCAAGAGGGCGGGCGAATTGCTTCTTTGTGAAGGCTCCTGGGTTCCGCCACGGCTGTGGCGGGATCTCTGGGGCCTTTCTCTATAAAACCTGTTTTAAAAAAATGTTCTTCCATCCAAGCATGGTGGCACACGCCTGTAATCCCAGCACTCAGGAGGCTGAGGCAGGAGGACCATTGCAAGTTTGAGACCAGTCTGAGCTACAAAGTGAGCTCAAGGCCACTTGAACTGCACAGAGAGATTCTGTCTCAAAAAGATAAACAAATTTTTTCCTAATCCTGACTTATCCTTTCCACAGACTTACTCATTTCATCTTCAATCTTATTTTTAATGATAAACTTACTCAAATCAAAGAAAATGTTAAGCTGTTCATCTTTTCAAGGAAACTATCAAATAAAACTGAAGAAAAAGAAAGTGGCATCTGATTGACTAAGGGACCAGATTACAGAGCAATGACCCACCCCATATTTTCAGTTCAAAACTAATTACTAATTACTAATACAGAAAAAAAAAAGCAGATAAGTGGGCTGTCTTCTTATTTGCAAATGTTCTCTAAAAAACACAGTTGCCATAAATGTGAATATAGTACTGGCTCCAGTCTCCTTTTTCCAGCCTCAGTCTCTTTAGGTACATTAGACATTTGGTCACCCTGGGAATCATCACTAAGATTCCTATGCTGGACAGAACCAGAGGTTAAACTCACCGACAAAAGAAAAAAGAGAAGAAAAGGAAAGAGAGAAGGGAAAGGAAGGGAAGGGAAGGGAAGGGAAGGGAAGGGAAGGGAAGGGAAGGGAAGAGGGAAGAGGGAAGAGGGAAGAGGGAAGAGGGAAGAGGGAAGAGGGAAGAGGGAAGAGGGAAGGGAAATATACTTCTTATCTAGAATAGTGTTGCACTTGTTTCTGCCAAAGAACTCCATCCTACTTTTTTATGTAGGATCCACGTGATGGAGGGGTACAAAATGGAAATGCAAAACCAGCAGTGGAGAAAAAGGCATGGTTCTCAGTTGCTCCTTCCACTGAGTAGATGGTTTTCCTTGTCATACCCTTGTGCAGGTAGAGGGATGGTTACATTTTACCATTCCACTGGGTTAGGAGCTCTGCTGGTCCTGGGATGTATTACAGAAAGCCTAGTGGTAAAGTTCTTTGTGCCAAAATTTCACCTTGCACAGACCTCATTTTCCATACTGCCATGGGATTAAAATCCTCCTCTTCCACACCCCTCGGGAGTAAAGCAGGGCAGGCATTGCAGCCTAGATTTCTACTTCCCTCTTCTCTTTTTGTCCCTGGAAATTTCCTGTAATTTCCTTGAATTTGTACATCTAAAAAAGCATATCTATTATATATATTAACCAACATTTCCAAGAGTTGTGTGGCAGAACTGTTTCCAGATTATCTGGTGCACTGTGTTATTAGAAAGGAAAATCAGTCTGCCTTTTTGCTGTCTTGCAGGGGGGTTTACTTCTCTCTGCTTCCAGGCCAGCAGGTTCAACCATCGCTGTGACAGTTCCCTTGGTGTTCTTCTTCCTTCCTCCAGTCCACTATCCTACCTCTGGCCTCTGTCATTATTTTAAAATGCAGTTGTGAATGGGTCATGCTTCTACTTTAAACTCTCTTATGCCCTCAGGATAAAATCAAAACTGCCCACAGTGAGGAATAAGAATTCCGTGATGAACTTCAATTTAGCCCAGTAGTTATCCAGCGCACCACTGTCTACTCAGACACTCTGGAGTAATTTCTGTTCTGCAGATCTGCCCTCTGGCCCCTGACCCATGAAGTCTATCTTGCCGGTGTAGCCTCCTTGACTCCCCAATCCATCTTAGGTCTAAGATATCGCTCTTTCTGGAACCTTCCCTTCCCCACCTCCACTGTGGGAAGAATTACAGACCCATCTGTCATGTCCCACGCTAAGCCCGCTCTGCCTTACGTGTACACGTTATTGCACTGTTTGCTTACTCAAGATTTAAATTATAAAACATATTTCATTAATGGAATAACCTGTGTTTTTTCAAACAAATGGAAGAAAATTAATGATAAAGTTTAATTCTGCTCACACATAAGCATTTTTCTAATGCTTGTTCGAAGTCAGTCTAGAATTCAGCAACAACCAACACGTTGAGTGGAGCAGGAGTGAGACGCATTAAAAAAAAGTCAAGTAACCCATATTCCTTATTATCATTTTACAGCAAATTGGAGGTCTCTGCTTAAAAAAACAACTTTTTAAAACCTTTCTTTTCAAATATCTTCCTATGGCCGAAATCAGCTCCCAGTTTTCCATAACCTAGAATTTTACACACATATCTTATATATAAATTTATCCATAAGTAATAATATTGTATTAGAAACGGAATGACTTCAAAAGAATATCATTAGGTTAAATATGATAAATGGATGTCCCTAAAATATAAGGGCAGAGAGTTTCTTTAGCTTATGAGAATATGCCCACCCTTAGCTCCTTACACAAAAGTGGAAAAATCTAAAGCAACATTGTTTGATAGAAAGACAAGAACTATCACTGAGGAAAGGTGTGTTTGAGTCAAGTCTCTCTTACTTGTATTGTTGATGATCCTTAGTGCTTCTTGTTTTTGCCATGAACCTTTCTGCCAACTTCTCTAGGTTCCGAGAATATTCTGTCTCAATTTCAGCTTTTTTCCGGAAGAAATCTTGAAGGTCCTGGAGAAGCTGAACTCGCATCTCCGTTTGCTGCTCCAGGCATTTCTGTTGTTCTACAAGCTGGGCTCGAATTTCTAAGGAAAAAAGAGAATTCACCTGATAATTTCATGAATATAACTAATGTGGGCAAGATATAAGATTATATATACTGTAGAGTGTACTGGTCCTTTATTAGAGTGCTATGTCCAGGTAGGTTCTTTAAATAAAATATCTGCTGACACTTTAAAAGAATGCAGTAAGACTTAGGAAAGTAAAAAACAATAAATTAGAATAAACATATGTATCACAGTTATAAATATGCTACAAATACATTGTGAACAAAAAATAAATTCTTTCACATAACAATTCACAACATGGGATACCTTTGGTAGCTGAGTATGTTGTAATTTTTTCAAAAGCATTTTACTTCAATTATCCCTTTTAAGTTTTAATAGCAAAGAAATGGGCATCACTTCTCCCAGATTTCTGAGCCACTCCACATTCACCAGTTGGCACACACAGAGACTGACATCTGGTGATTTTTATTTAGCACATAAATTTCTCGTTTGTGTAACACATAGCTTTGGGGTTTATAGGAATGCCATGCCTAAATATAACTTCTTTCTATATCCAAATAACCCATTCATAACAAGGCAACCTCCGACTCTACTTTATTATTCTGTTCGTAGCATCAAGGCCTGTTCACTTGGCCTTTACTTTTTACACACTGTTTGAAGTAATATCCTTATGGAGACACGTAATCCTGAAAGAATCCTTTGACAATTTTAGTACAATAGGAACATGAAGGTTAGTTATTTTGCAATTTAGTAAAAGTCTAACAGCAAAAATGTAGCATGCAAAAATATCTGTGAATGATTGTTACAAAGAAACCTGTATTTTGGACAATCAGATACAGTAATAGCTACTGATTTGTTTTTGTTCTAAGATCCAAGGCTAACCTCCAAAGACAGGAATATTCATACTGGAACGTTTCTTTACTTCATCTTTCCCAGTGTCAACACATATTCCATAAATGAAGGGAGTGAATCTAATCCAGTGCAGTTACTGGAAATCAATGCTAAAATAACATTCCTTCAGTTTCTTCCTATTATCTCTCTTCCACAGGGACGGACAGAGCTGATGATCTGTATTTATGAACTTCACCTTGTTTAGCCAAGCAGAGAGTGAAGTCCTGAGTAGAGGAGATGGTAGGAAATGTGTTGAGTTTAATAACAACTACTTATAGTACAGCGTTTAATAGATGGTACTAGTATTATGCAGCATTTTACAAAGAGTAAATTGAAGTCTAAGGAGATTAAATACTTTATCTAAGGATTATTAGCTAGTCAGCAGTAATGTGACCTCAACCTCCAACCCTGACCTATTAGTCTGACTAAGCAAACACTTAACTTCCTGTCCTTCTAGCTGACATGTTTGAGTAGCTGTACTATGCCTGATCAACATTTGGCAAGGACAACACAAGATCTGTGAACTCAATGAGGTTATGTTCCAGGCAAAGCTGCTTTTGGGGTGGGACATGCCCTGGAGGAAGGAAAAAGAGAATTTCACTGTGCTTCCTCCTCTTTCCCCTCTTTCATCTGTTTTGTTTGTTTTGAGTTTTAGACAGGGTCTTACTAAGTTGCCCAGGATAGCTTCAAACTTTTGATTCTCCTGCCTCACTCGCATGAGTGCCTCGATGTGGGTGATATGTGTGTACTACCACACCCAGCTCAGAAAGATCCCCTTACTAACCTCACAGAAGTGCGGGACACACCAGAGTGAACACAGTATCATAGGCTTTTTAAAGAAACAAACAAACAAAAGAATAAAAAATGATGATACAGAATTTCAAAACAAAATAATAGGCTATTAACACTGATTGATATATTGCATACTGTTACTTCAAAGTAGTTGTTCAGATTACAAGATTTAGGCATTAAAAAAAGATCAATCAAACAATGAAAGCACAAACTGTTCTTTTTGATGAACTAACAAAGATTAGTATAGTTATTGATCTTGTATACACATACACACACATATAATCTTTTGTCTTCTCTGTTTTTTCATTTCTTCTATCCCAGCTGTTTAACCACCACAAACAGGATCTGTTTTTCAGTCAGTGTTTTCTAACAGGGTATTATAATCAGCATGCCTGCCAAACTCTTTTTCTCCCCAAAACAGAGCTAATTTTGCTTCATAAGGAAAAAAAAAATTTAAGGGTGGGGGAATTTCTCTTTCAGGAATTCCAGTAAGTCTTTTGAGATGAAGTAATTTTTAATACAGCTTGCTATGCTAAGCAAAAATAAATCAGCATTGTCTCTCAACTAGTTTCCCCCATCATTGTGTGTGTGTGTGTGTGTGTGTGTGAGAGAGAGAGAGAGAGAGAGAGAGAGAGAGAGAGAGAGAGAGAGAGAAAGCGCACACAAATCTCATCAAAGTTACACAGAAACTATCTGGACTTTCTTCTTCAGTATCATTTTTATATCTTCTTCTGTTTGCTTCTATCAGGATTTGAAACTAAGAACTAGAGAGTTCTGTGAAGGACTAGGCTTATTAAATCTGCATCTTCATTCTACAGGGGGTAAGTGTTATTTCCTGTTATTATACTGCTCTAATCAAAATAGGACACTTGCAACATTCTTAACAATAGTAACTTACGGAGGGACAGAATCTACAGAATCTTTGAAAGAAAATAAAATGTTTTCCAAAAATAAAGAAGACTCAGCCAATTACTTCTTTAATTTAGAAAAGTCTAGGATAAATACGAAAATGATCATTACCAAAATCATTTTTAAAAATTAATGTAAAACTACTACCATAGGAATTCCTGCATTAGGAAGGGAAAACTTTGGAAACCCTTAGACCACAGCAGAGGACTGGCACACCACAAGGCAGCACAGAACGCCAGGTTACCTCCCTGTACAAACTGCAAAGCTCTACTCACATGACTTCACTAGACTTAACGTAAGGCACTGAGGAATTTCAAAAGATTTTTAAATAACGAATAAAATAAATGCTTGATTGTATAAATTTCAGTCCGCTGTTCAGAACGGATCAAAGCAGGCTGTGATGAGCTGGGGGCTCCATGCTATGAATCCTGTAGCAAAGACACAGCGGTGAAGGCTAGGCAGTTTATTAAAGGCCTTCCTGTCAACTTTCTTAGGTCAGTACTGATCTGAATCTTTATTTGTTTCAGATTCAGGTTCAGTTTAGTCTAACAATTATTGAATTCCCACCTGTGTTAGGCAGAGTTCCTGGCACTGGATATACACAATTTTGTAAGACACAAGTGCTTCTGATAGGGTAGACAAATCCTAGACTTACAGCATCAATATACTGCAAAGAGTGCTGTAGTACTTTTTGTAGTGGAAAGCGATGGAAAGAGGAGCTGAAATTAACCCAGAGTGGACGAGCTTAAAGCACACAATGTCTTCAAGGATAAGAATGCGACAAGATACACAGTTATAGCCACGGAGAGAGTGAAGACACTCCACAGCACGGGAGAAAATGTTTTTAAGTCGTATATATGGTAAGGGACTAGTATAAAGGGTACATAAAGAACTTTTACTACTTCATAATAAATGCAAAAACCCAGCTTAAAATAGAGCCAAAAGACTGCAATACATGCTTCTCCCAAGAAGATATACAAATAGCCAACAGCACATGAAAAGTTCTTCCATGTGATCAGTTATCAAGGAGATGTAAATCTAAAGCACAATGAGACACAATTTCACACTCATCAGCATGGTTATAACAAAAAAGATAGTCACAGATACTGACAAGGAAGCCAAGAAATTGGAACCCTCACATACCACTGATAGGAATGTGAAATAGGAAAGTATATTGGAAAATACTTTGGTGGTTCCTTAACATAAGTCATTACACGATTCAGCATTTCTACTCCTGGGTATATGTCTAAGAGAAGTGAAAATGCATTTCCACACCAAAGCTTATGCATGAATATGTATAACTGCATTATTCAGAATAGCTGAAAAATGGAAATAACCCATGTGTCTACCTAATGAACAGCTAAACAAAATGTGATATAGCCATGCAATGAAATGTTTGAACATAAAAAGGAATGAAGTACTGGTTTCTGTTATAACATGGTTGAATCCTGAAAACATAGTTACTAAAAATTACTCTTAATG
This sequence comes from Dolichotis patagonum, assembly GCA_004027295.1. Taxonomy (NCBI): domain Eukaryota; kingdom Metazoa; phylum Chordata; class Mammalia; order Rodentia; family Caviidae; genus Dolichotis; species Dolichotis patagonum. The sequence continues at coordinate 27,729 of PVJX010019278.1, read as the reverse complement.
GGGGCTATGACTCTATTCATATGAAGTATACAAAACAGACTAATCCATAGAGACAGAAAATAGATTAGCGGTTGCCAAGAATTGGGGGATTTAGGAAAAAATAGGAAGTTAGTGAGTTCAGGGTTTCTTTTCAGGATGACGTAAATTATCTAAAGTTGACTGTGGTAATGGTTACAAATGCGTCAATAAACAGTGTGGTATGTGAATTGTATGGCAAAATAGATGCTATATTTTTAAAGGATAATTATATCACAATTCCGTGAAATTTCAGTTGTTGGTACATGTCTGACAATAATGATAATAGTGATAATATCAATCTAACATTTTCATGCTTAGTATTTTAGGTACTTTTTGTCAAATTAGATTCTATACATGTAAGCCCTTTAGAAGGATCTCTGCCTAAAATGACTCTTGCCTAAGTATTTTATTTTTGTCCTAAATTTATCTAGGAGCCAGAGAGTAAATTTATTCATGGGATAGCATCATCTACATGTTAACTGTTGTAATTTCTAGTGATACAGAAAAGATTTTCTTAATGGAATACAAGGAAGAGCTTATCACCATGACTCCTAATAACTGTACACAACAGGGTGATGTCTTTTAGGCAGAAAACTGTGATCTCTGGGGAACCATTATTTAAATTTAAGTCAGGACCTACTAAGTAATCCAAATGGCTGTTTTAATGGAGGGTATAAATTACTGTTTTTAAAAACATGACTATTATTTCATTTCTATTCTACTAGAGCATCACACAAAGTAAATCAATATCAACAACTGAATGAGAATATGACACAAAACTGTGCTTTCAAACTACTAATGAATTTGTTAAGCGAAACTGAAATGGTTCCTTCAATCTATAAAAAATCTGCTGACTAACATTTACCAAATAAAATAAAAATGGAAGAAATGGAGGAATTTCTTGCTATTGCTCTTTTCAGGGGAAGTCCTAACTCTTAAAATAAACTCGTGTGAGACCACAGTCTGAGATGTACTGCACGGAAAGACTGATCCAGACTGTGCTATTTGTCCAATGCTACTAAATGTGACTGATGTTATACTCATGATCTTCTAACAAAAAATAATATTATAACAGCTCTAAAACACCACAAATCATCTTAGGTACTTAATTTCCTCATTTGGTGACTTTTTTCTTACGTTAAACAAGTTTCCATTCTGTTAAAATGTGTTAATACCTTTACTCAGAGCATATAAAGAATTTTCTCAAATGCAGGAGCGTTACTGGAATATGTTAAAGAGAATAACAACCCTATCAGACTTTTAACTAGTTCCATTGATTATTCACATGCTCATTGCTTACGTGAATATTTATACAACCTAGTGATGGCTGCATAGCTTAATACCAGGTGTATATTTTGTGAAATATGCTCTTTAAGCTAAAAATTTGAAGCAAAAAAACCTCATAAAAGTGAGCTTTGACTTTTGCTAGTGAATAAACTGAATAAGCACAGGCCATTTCTCTACTTCACTTGAAATCTGAAAGATTTATGCTTCTTGTACTCTGCAGGAATTAGGTAATATCAGTATGGAGCCAGCCCAGAGATACAGTATCCCTATTATAAGTCATGGGACAAATTACTTAATCTCTCAAAGTTTCATCTTGCAAAATAATCATTCCAGACTCATAAGGCTGTGTGAGAATGAAATGAAATGATATAAGTGAAAAATATATTACATTCATAAACTACTGTGAAACATGTGCACATATCATCATTAGTACCAGTTACAGTTACCAGTTACTAGTCCTGTTTTCATCAGAACAGTACTTATTTAGTACTTCCTCGGGTCAGACTCCTTAGCTCTAATTAACAGTGAAACTTGAGAGCCCTATTCTCAGTGAGGAGTTGCTGCCAATGTAAACAGATGGTGAGAGCTAGGGACCTTCATTGTCTTAACATGAGAATGTCAAGTGGCAATGGGAAGCATGGAGATGAAATGGCCATGGTTGAGCAAAGAAGCAAGCACAGAGGAGGTGACCTTGAGTCTTACTAGCAGTTTGCTGGCAGACACAGTGGAGAAGAGCATTGTGGGTTGAAGGAGGTTGGAGGGAAAACGCAGGGCTACATAACTATGTCGCTGAAGTCTAAAGCTGGATGGATGACAGGTCTAGTCATGGGTTAGGTCCCATAAGACAAGCTTCAGGAATAATATTTAATTTCCTAGGTCATTTTCCCCAAAACGTTTGATGCTAAATATCATCTAGGGTACTTGCTAAAACTACAGCGGTATTTCAGTTCATGAATGCTTTTGTTTTGGTTTGCAAACAGAAGCATTTGGCAATTCTTTTGTTTGTTTGCAGAGAACACAATCATGGCCAACACATAAACACAAACAACAGCCACCTTTTCCTGAATCATGGAACGAATTAAGTTTGTGAACCGAGGTACCACTGTGCCACTGTGCATGCTGGATACTTTCATTTTATTATTATAGTAGGACTCAGAATAGAGCATTATTTGTAAATTGTCAAGCAAATCTTTACTGGGCAACTTTCAAAAACTCCAGCGAGGAGGAACTCAACAATTCTGAGACAAGGAAGAAATATAATCAGATTTACATTCCCCAAAATAACTCACATCCACACATCCACAAATGAATGAAATTCCATGCATCCTGCACCTCATGAAGTAGAGTAAGTTTACACTTTTCCATTCAAATGATAAATGACTGGGCAAAACAAACCACTTCCAATGGGAAAGCAAATCTTCACAAGGATGAATGGTATACATGTTTTCCTCTAAGCTTTCAATTATTTTAATTCTTTATGAATCACTTCTTTGTGTATTTTAGTGTGGAAATAATGATTCCTGTATTTTCATTTAACTTTTCATCAGGGATTAGAAGCTGATTTTCAACTATGTTAAAATTGTAGTTTGTAAGAGCTATTCTACCCCTTAAATAGTTACTAGTCACATGAAGAACGTGAAATATGGTTAATCTGATTTGAGATGTACTCTAAGAATAGAATGCACAGTTGAATTCCAAAACCTTAATATCGTTGGTAGAAAATGTAAAAGTCTCAATAATCTTTACATTAATTAATGTTGAAGTTATATAATTTTGGGTACATCATATAAAATACACTGAAATTAATTTTACCTATTTACCTGTTTTTTGTCTTTTTAAAATGTAGCTACTTAAGAACTCTAGAATTACAAATGTGGCCTGTTTATTGGAAAGTGCTTTCCTAGAATGAGTGAACTAGCAACTAAGTTTCTCATAACTGTAATCAAGAATGAACAGCTTTGATCAGAAAACAATATTTATATATAAGGCAATCTAGATTATATAAAGAACTCAAAAAAATTGACCTCCCCAAATAAAAGACTCAGTCAAAAAATGGGCAAGTAAATTATAAGATAAAAGTAGAAAGGTCTTCTTCAAATGGATGGGGGAACAAGTGGGGGGGGGGACTGAACGAGAAAAAAAAATGAAAGTAGAAATGGGAAAGGGACAACAATTTGGAAGAAACATGGAGGGAAGAGAGGAGAAGGGGATGAAAAAAACAAAAAAAAATTAAGATACACTTGTACCAACTTCCCATGATAAATATAATCATTAAGTACTACAAACATGCACTAGTAAAAAATGGGCAAATGAAATGGATACACTTCTTGGAAGATGAAGTACAAATGGCCAATAAATAAACAAAGAAATGCTCGTCATTTTTGGCCATGCAAAGTAAAACAAGACCCCCAGGAAGTCTCCCAGAAAGCAGCATCTCGGCCTGTCTCTTTGGGACCCGAAACTCTCGGACCCGTAGAGTGGCCTGGGCTGTTTGGAACGAAAGTCTGCGCAGACCTGCATCTCGGCGCGACTCTTTGGGACTGGTAAGCACGCCCTTCATCCTCAGGGAACTGCCTGGAGATCAGCATCTGGGCCAGGTGTGTTTGGGCCCATAGCCCCGCCCTTCACCCCCAGGAAGTCTCCCAGAAAGCAGCACCTCAGGCTGTATCTTTGGGACCCGAAGCTCTCGGACCTGTAGAGCGGCCTGGGCTGTTTGGAGCAAAGTAAAACAACACTGGGATTCCATGTTACCCCAGAAGGAATGGACATCATCAAAAATTCAAATAATAACAAATGCTTGAGAGACTGTAGGGAAAAAGAAACCATTCTACTTTTTTGGTAGAGTTGTAAACTAGTACAACTAGTATGGAAATCAGTATGATGATTCCTCATAAAAACTAAAACTGAAAATTCAATTTGTTCCAGCTCTTCTCTGTCTAGGTGTCTTCCCAAAAGAGTTAAAGACATCATATTACAGTGATACATGCATACTCATGCTTACAGTAGCATAAAATTTGTGATACCTAAATCTTGTAAGAAGGCTATGTGTCCAGCAACCATGAGTCGATAAAGGAAATGTGGTATTTATACACAATAGAGTATACTGTGCCACAAAGAAAGATAAATTTGAGTCATTTGTATGAAAATGGATGCACCTTGACACCATAATATTAAGTGAAATAAATCAGACACGCAAACTTAATTATTGCCTACCTCCTCTTTTATGAGAAATTCACATTATAAGTAAAGGGCAAAATAAAAGATACATAACAGAAGTAAGGGGACAGATCTTTCTCAAATGGGAAAAAGATCAAGAGATGGAGGGAGAGAAGGGAAAGGGGATAAAAAAAGAAATGAAGATGTGTTGTGTACACATGCCAATGCCACACAAGGGTGAAAACATTATGTACTGTAAACAGATAGTAATAAAAATTAAAAATGGTAAAAACTCATTAAAAAAAGAATGCAAGGATGAGCACACTATTTCTAACAAGAAGAGGTGTGACACTGAAGAAGTAACCTCTGTAGAACTTATTTCCTCAGCTGCAAACAGCCACTAACAGTTGTCATATTCCCCTTCGAAACGCAATGGAAGGCTGGGCATGGCGGTGCACACCTGAAATCTCAGCACTCAGGAGGTTGAGGCCGGAAGATTACTGAGAGTTTGAAGCCAGCCTGGGCCACAAAGTAAGTTCAAGGCTGAACTGTAAGAGTGAAACCTTGCCTAAAACAAACAAACAAACAAACAAACAACAAAAGAAAACAGAAAACAAAACAAATGCAATGGAAGACTTCAAGGAAATGAGATAGAAAAATACCTTATTGCATAAAGCACCATATCAGTCAGTTATCATTAAACATATAATAAAAAAGAAAAATACAAGTTTTGGATTTAATAGTATAGACTACACAGGCTAAAGGACTTTGAGCACCGAAGAGATCACTGCACAACTGGTGGGGGTTATCATCAGGGATATAGAGTCACAGGCACTGTCCCTGAAAAGCCTTTTAGAACAGGCAGGATTTGGAAGGATGTGCAAGTGTGGAAGGTGGAAATGTAGTTCCTTAAATTAACCCTTACTGTTATTTTGATATCCTGACCCTGAGGGTTTGGTTCTGAGAAGGGAAATGCAGGATGGCTGGACCAAAAGTAACCTTCTAGGTTACTGCAGTAAGGAAACTGTGATTCTTTAAATTTGCTCTTTTTTGACTTCTGAATTATGATATAAATAATTTAGGCAGAGAAAACAGGACAACAGACCCATATGAAATCAAATGACTTTCATCATGAGCTCAAAATGGTCTCATCCTACATACATGGGGGAGCAGAATTACAAGGAATTCCTCTTTTGGATTAAAATAAGGCAAGAAGCTGTTCTTTCAGTACAGAAACCCTCATTATATACAGCGTGTAAGTAAACTTCACAAAAATCCTGACACTTAAAGAGAGGCTGTATTCATTTCTCTGTCTAAGCCTGTCATCATTATGATAGCGTCATTTGAAATGATGTTAAAACTCCAGTATTATTTTAGAATAAGAGTTTACTACAAAGGCATCTGTTTTTCAAAGCCTTTGAAAGCCAAATATTATATTATGGACCATTAACATTTTTAGATAAAGTGTAGAAAACAAATTTGCACTTCTTTCGGATAAAAGTTTCCCAGGATAAAAAGCAATAAATTAAGGCGATCAATGATTGCAGTTTAACTGCATTGCCGAAAAGGGCAGTTTAAGCAAACACCTATCTGATCGATCCACCATGGTACAGTTATTTAGAACGCATAAGAGATAGAGTTTCATTAACTTTCCATAATTAAGCAAGGACATTTAAAACCTTATTAGTAGATTGATTTCCACTACCAGAAAAAGACAGTGTTAGAAATCACTGATCTGTAGAGAACGCAAAGATTTACATTTGGAATGACCAAGCTACTAACAAAGGGTCAGGACATTCTCTAAAGGTCGACTTTCTTCCTTGATATAATTCGACATGATGTCTTAGAATAAAGACAAAAGCTTACACATGGTTTTCTCTAAATAAGTTTTCAGAGTGGAATACTTTTAAACCAGTTTAAATCTTTTGCACTGAATTAATTACAAATCGGAGTTTTTTCCAATTAAAGCTATTTTCCTTTTAGCAGTAATTACAATTTTAAACCATTTACTAGAAAACTGCTTAAACTCTCAAGCAATTTACCATTTACATCTAACAAGGGAATACTTGTTTAGTTCCTACTATGTTCTAGGCTCATAGCTTATCTCATTTAAATTCTGACAGCAATCCTATCAGGTGGCACCCTCCATTACAGAGATGATGTATTTGAAGCAGAGAAAGATCAGTAATTTGTTCAAAATCAGCTAACTAATAAGTGACACAGCTCAGATTCCCATTCAAGTCTGTCTGACTTGATGCAAAACTTTATTGTTCAACAATCACACATAACGAAGTATGTAATTACACAAATCAAGCCGAAGAGGCTCTGGCCTGGACTTCTGAATATTTCAGTGGGATGATTAAAATACATTAGAACATATAGCTACTAACCAAACAGTTCATGCACTGAGTGGAGAGTGTAAGTGACAAATACGTAGCACCACTTGTATCATTCACTTAAAAGTAGGAAAACCAAAAGATCCCGCAAGCATTCAAATACCTTTCAAAAACTAACAAAATGCTTAAAATAAATTTCCTAGTATTTCCTGAGTGTCTTGGCTTTTTAGGAAACTATAAGTCATTAATTTGTGTTTTAAAATCATCATTACATTATTGCCATTGTTATGATAGTTTTTTTATTGAGTTATGATAAAGTTTTAAACTCTGAATTATAAACTCCTTGATACAAATAACACATTTCTAAGCTCCCACACAGCGTGCAGTAGGGACTCCCTCATTGTCTTTGACATGTTTGTCTCAGTAAAGAGAATGATAAGTACTTCTGGACTTAGGAATCAAATTTTTCTAATTCATAAAATGGTTCTCCTCACAGTCTCCCTGTCACCCACCATCCCACTATAGCCTTGTTTTTGCTCGTTGCTCCATGTGCTCCTTCTGGCTCCAAACTTGTGAAGCTTCCTACATAAATGACTATTACTCAGTCAGGAATGGAAAAACTTCCAGTTAAATCTATTCAATATTATAAGATTCTGAGCATCTTTCAAATAAAGATGTATTTTATATGTTTAGTTCTACCATAACAGAATACCTTAATCTAGGAAATCAAACGAAAACAACAGTAATAATCTCAATTTATTTAGACCTTCGTTACAGACTTTGTGCTATATTGTCAGCTTTATTTCTTACTTTGATTTAACTTCATTTCAATAAATGGGGGCTCCAACAACCTGGGCTTCATGTGAAATAATAAAAGGCAAAAGAGAGAGTAGTTACCTGTACTTCCTAAACATGCATTCAATAACTGGAAGGCACAAGTCTAATCATAAAGTAAAAGCTTTTTTAGTTTAGACTGCAAAATCCCTACAGTATTTTTCATGTATCTCTATCTATTATCTATCTTATCTATCTACCTATCTGTCATGTGACACACACATACACACTACATACCCACCCCCAGGCACACCTTTTAAGATTTTTTTTGGATATTCCCAAATAATGAACAACAAGCAGCTTTGTTAAAATGTCAGAAATACTAATTTTGTTCTTCACTAATTTATTTCCACAAAGTACCAAGGAAAGAACTACTGTATTCAAAGTAACTATTCTATTTTGTCCTCAGATATGAGCAAAACTCTATAACAAATAGTACTTATGGTCCTGCATGAACATCTAGCTTTTAGTTACATAATCTGAAAAAAACTGAATTCAACAATGACCATTCAACAGTTTGTACTCAACGAGGAACAAGTGAATATAGAAATACTTAGGTTGAGGCTGCAGATGTAACTTAGTGGAAGACCATTCATCTAGCACATGTAAGGTCCTAGGTTCAACCTCCAGCACCAAAACCAAAACAAAAACTTACATTAACCATCTAACAGGTATTACTGAACATCTTTCAGGTTCTAGGCCCTGGGGATGAGAGATAAAGCCCCTATTTCTTGTCGACCTTCCTGGCTAGCTCCTGGTTTACAGACACAAAGACACATAACTATTATTTTTTCTAATTATCACCAAGTGTAATGAGCCCTGTTAGGGAAGTATAAAGAAATTAGTATCAGAACACATAGAAAAAGCTGGGTGTGGTGGCACACATCTGTGATCCTAGCACTTGGGAGGCTGATGCAGGAAGACTGCTAAGAGTTCAAGGCCAGCCTAGGCTACATAAGTGAGTTCAAGGCTAGGATGCACTACATGGTGAGACTCTGTCTCAAAAAAATAAAAAAATAAAAATAAAAGGAATACATAGGTCCAGTCAATAGGGAAGGCTCTGAGGTGACACTGGAGCTAGGAACTAGGAAGGAATTTACTGTGTTGGGTGGGTTTGGGAAGGGTACTATAGGCACAAAGAGTAGCTGTGCAAAGGCCCAAGGTTGTGAATATTCATAGAAGTGAATGTGTTTATAAGGATAAGAGTTTGGTCTGCATTGCAAGCGATAGAGCTTTCAGCCTAGGAAAACAATTAGGGGGCTGTAATATAAATATTCTAAAATGACAAGGGATATTACCTTGATTCAGCTTTTCACTCTATTGCATGGAATCTTCAACTTATTTCTTGAGTAAATTAGAAACAAATGTAGACTATTCACATGCAGAAAAGATAGCTACACAACCATGTCCTAACTAATGAAATTATCAGGAAATGACCTTTCCTGCCAAATCCTGGACAACAGATTCTTCACATTGTTTTATGCTGATTTGGGGAAATGAAGGGCAGTGCCAGCAATATTTACTAGAACACTAAAGATACCGAATGAAAAGATGTTAAGTACCATAAATTCAGAGTCTCCTTTGATCTCAATTTAATTAGATTTAAATTTTGAATTAAGATGCCATAAAATTATGAATGATTTTAAACTTCTTTTTTTTTAACCTTGCCTATTTTTTGTGGTCCTTTTGACTTGTGATTTACTTTGAAAGGTATGCTTCTTACAAGACTAGAATGTATTATATATCATTACATTACAACAACAAAAATGGTATTTCAAAAATACTCAGGTAAAAAGGCTAACATTTTCTAATCTTACATTCCTATTTCTCTGTAAGGTCTGAGATATAATATTAGCATTATTGCCTCTGCCACACACCCCTCATTACATAGCTAATCTTGTCTGGAAGATCTACATTTTTAAACATGATCAGATGCATAAACATCCCTTCCTGCACTGTTGGAGAAACACCGTCTTGCTCCACCCACATTGTCAGCACCAGACAGCACTCACCACCTCTCACCAGTCTGTGCATCTACAATCTAAACACTGCCCTTTAATTTAATCTCTCCCTCCCAGATCTCTGCCCACACTACACTCCCTTCTGTTACCTTTTTCTGTGTCTTGGGTAAAAGATGAAAGCAGTAAAAAGATGAAAACAGGAGGCAATGTATCCACGGGCTGGGGAGACAGGGCAGATGAGAGTCAGAAAAGGAAGAAGATAAAAATGTAAAAAAGAAAATAATCCAAGAGGGCAAGAAAAACTAAAAATCAAAAAACCATTCTGGGCATGATGGCATATGCCTGGAATCCCAGCACTCTGGAAGGCTGAAGCAGGAAGATCGCAAATTCAAATTCAGTCTAGCCAACTTATCCAGACCCTGTTTCAAAATAAAAAATGAAACAGGCTGGGGATGTATCTTAGTGAGAAGGCCCTGAATTTAATCCCTAATTCCACCACCACCAAAAAACAAAAACACCAAAACAAACAAAGGGATGTTGTAAGGTAAAAAAGGGACAGGTTAAGAAAATGAAACAAATTTAAAGTAAGTGAGGAAGGTGAAGTCATAAAATCACAGTTGGGTATGTGAGGGATTTGGGGAAAGCTTCTGCATACTCAGGCGCTTAGATTTTTAAAGAGTAGATTTTAGTTTCAACAAATTCCAGCTATCAGACTTATCAGTCTTGACCAATGTGACAATAAAATTTCAAGGTCAAACAGAAACAGTTTCTTTTTCTCTTAGAAGCCAAAAGTGGCTCCATTGAAAGATCTCTCCCCTGCTCCTTTTAAACCACTTAAAAATCTCAGTGTAATCAAAACTGATCATGAAGTACAACCTACACCGTAATGAATTCTGCCCTAAGATTCATCTATGATCTTCCTTCCCAGAACCCTAACTCTAAGGTAGCAGTGAGTGAGACCAAACAGAAATTCTTTGTGTGCATTTTATTTTCATGCCGAGGTTTTCAATGGGGCTACTCTGGTTTCTTAATGATCCTGCCACTCCAGGGGCACAGTGGAAGGCCATTTAAAACAGGTAGAGTCCAACAGGACGCTGTGCACCCTCTTCCTTCCCTGTACAAAGAAGCCCAATTCAGTGACACCAAAAGCCTTGCACATCGGCAGCAGTACAGTTTTTTTCCCCTTTGAAGTTTAGATGTTCCTGGCAGGGACCCACACTACTCACAGGCACAGCTGATGTTCTCTTGGCTGCCGGCATTCAGAAAGCTGTCTGAATGGATGGCATGGAGCCTGTTGCCACTCCATTGGATGCTTCCCCAAGCACAGGTGCCAAGTCACCACGAGCTTAGGCAGCAGGCAGTCTGCGGCGCACTGCAGGCCCCGTCTCCAGACCAGTGCTGTCCTGGTGCCAGCAGCGCAGCACAGGAGCAATACATTTTTCTTCTTCGCTCTGGTTACACGATTGGCTGCCTGGGGTCATCCCAATGGTGGAACAGTCTGCCCAAATCCAGCAGAACATTATACATTGTTAGCAATCCTCTGGGAGGTCAGAAATAATAGTCACTAGGAGTCTTAAGATCTCCCTGAGAACATCATATGTAGAGCCCTATATGAAGGATCACGAATTCAAATGTTCTCAGAGGCCAAAAAGGCCCCATAAATGAGAGAAGCACACGGGGTATGAAATAACCCAGGAAATGATGACTGTGTTTAAGTAGGGGGCGGGGAGCTTATGCCTCATATAGCCACCAAGCTCCAGGTAACAGCTGTTAGGTAGGATGCACGTAGGGAAATGTGGTTATTTCTTTTTCTGAATGAGAAGCCAGAAGTCTGAATTCTTGGGTAAAATTTCCAAAATTTTGAACTTCAGCAATTAATTAAATTAAGACAATAAAATAGTGTACAGGCCAAACAAAACATATTTTTGTGCAAAATTTCCCTACCTCTGATACAGAGAAATTCTAAGCTTATTGGACAAAATCAATACTTTCTTTAATTGCATAAATATAGCATAAGAGGAAGAAAATTCAGGTCAACGATAATTTTGAGGACCCCATGAATGAGGCAGTGATGTAAACAGGTGTAGAAAGCCAATTAAAATCATCTGAAGTGATATATTTTGTGAATTCATGATTTCCTGACTTCTTGGTAAATTATCTGTAAGTTGGATGCCAATGACTTGACTTATACTAAAACTTCTCACACTAGTTTTCCAAACCCTGAAAATTGTAGAAGTTTCTCTCCCTGGCATTCTCTCTTGGGGCTCAAGCTAAATCTGGATGAGGACCTAAAGTCCTCTTCTCAAGTTGAGGGCTGTTCATGCTGACCCCAGAAATCAGAGAAAAGCCCTTCTGCTGGAATAAAGTCTATTAAATGTCACTGCCAACAAAGGCCCTACAGGATAATCTGCAGTTTCAATTAGCTTTTCATATCTCTTCTCTTGGACACATGTTAGAGAAACAGAGAAACCACCGAATCTCAAATTAACAACAAGCCTCAGCCACTACTTGGTTCTCTTGTTACACAGTGGTCAAATTCCTCTGAGTTCCTGGCTGCTTGGAATTCACTATCTCCCCGAGCAACCAACCCTAGAAAAGTTTCCCTGCACTGAAACAAAAACCCATCTATTAGCTCAACAAAAATATATCAAATGCCAATGATACGACTCATGCTGGTTACTTTTAAATTCAAATAAGCTAGGTCACTGCTCCCTTCCAGGAACTCACCGAAATGATTTTTAAACTAAATATCAAATTTCCAGAGAGTGCTTTGCAAGTGCACTCAAGAGACAGAAGAAAACTAACCCACCAAAAAGCTTAGGACATAATTCAACTAATGAAAGGTTTAATAATTATAAATACCTATGATTATTCACATATAAAACTTCCTTCTAAAGGAATCTAACATCCTTTCCTCATAGGAAATCAAAGGCTAAAAGGAAGACAGTTGCCAACTTTCCTACCTGTTGTGGAAGTGCAGATTTACTCACCCATAACTTCCAAATAGAGGGATCCAAGATCAGATTTTGGTATCATCACTTAGTAACCTCTCCTTTTACTGACACCTATATACCTTCTTCTGCTGTGCTACCCTTTACCCTCTAAACTAAGAAAAAGGTATTCAATCAGAACCATTCCCAATCGTTATCCCACTGCCTGGCTGCCCAATTAAAATGCACTTTTATTTTTTCTCCATCGGTCATTGAAACTTATTCACATTAGTAAAAAGTAGAGGAGGGAAAATCGCCCTTCTAGACAACATACTTGTTCATAGAGTCTAATTACTTAGTTTTTTTAAATGAATAACAAATGAATTATTTGGTTAATTTAAATACAGTCTTTTAAACTGGGCATGGTAGCGTACACCTGTAATTCCAGCATTTCGGAGGACAAAGCAGGAGGATGGCTTTTGAGGCCAATCTAAACTACACAGTGAAGTAATCTCAGAAAAACAAAATAACAACAAAAACAATCTTATTGTTAACAAAACAGACATACATATTATAAACAGCAAATACAGCAAGAAATAAAACCCCATAATTGGTTTTCTGTCACCAAGATTAATATTGATAAAATTTTTTGTATGCCTTTCGAATATTTTTCTAAGGTGCAAAGTTCTAGGTTACATTCAATTTGAGTTTCCAGTTCCTATGACTTATTCATACATGGTCTTGGATGTAGAAGATAGAATCCCACTGGGTTACATAGGTTAAAAATTCCAGACCATGGATAGCCACCATCACAGAACATTCCCAAGGGCCTGATCTTCAGAAGTGTACCTCTAATCTTCAGGACAGTCCCAAACTATACATCTCAACAGCTATGCTGGGTCGAGGAGGAAACTAAGATTCACAAAGGTTAGGCAGCTAGTTCAAGACCAAGAAACATTAAGTGACAGAACAAGGTTTCAGTTCATCTTTGTATGACTCCCAAGTGTATATTTTTCTCCCTTTCTACCAGCCTCAAGCTAAGTAAGATTACAATCTGTATCTGAAAACAATTAAAAGACTAACTGATCAAGGTTCTTGTTTTGGGACCAAAGTAGTATGATTCTTTTTACAAAAATGACTCCATGTCACACAGTAACCAGGGGCATGAGCTGAGCTTCACATAAAGATAAATGAAGACATGATCATTTTAATAGAGTTACCCTTCTGCTGTGAAATGTTTACATTTAGGGTTTGTTGGAGCTTTAGGTAAAATAAATACACCCTCAACCTACACACAAGTAATCACTAGTGAGCTATTTTAGGGGTATAATTTAAGAGGAAACTCACACAACGTAACTAGAGAGTTAGGCCTCAATATATGGCACAGCACAGTGATTTTCCTGGGACTTCAGCAGGCTCTCAGGCTACCGGGAGGAATGCACTGGAAATCCACACCTGAGTGACAGCTTTACCATTAAATGTCTAAGTGACAATGGGCAAGCTGCTGACTCTCTGCAGAACCCACATTACTTTATCCTTAAAGCTGGTGTGACAGATTCAGGATTTGGGGGGGAAAGTTTCAATAAGAATCTTCGTGAACTCACACAAAGGTGTTAAATGTGTGAAGGAGTCATACGCTGTCATGAACGAATAACAGGAAGTACGAATGACAAGGGACTTAGAGAATTCAAACTTTCCATTCAAATATATGATGTCTAATAACAGTAATAACAACTATAATAATACAATAACCTATTGCTATAGCTAAATTTGACTGAATATAAATCATATCAGACACTACTTGATCTTGTATGAATTAACTCATTTCTCCCATCAATCTTATTAGGAAAGCACTAGTAATATCTCAGTTTTACAGAGGGGTAAGCTGAGACAAAATGAGGTTAGGAATTATATGCTATAAACATGTACTAATAAAAATGATTTGAATTATTAAAAAAAAAAAAAAGGTTACAAAATTGCCCAGGATCACTTTGTTGGAAAGTGACGGCTTTGAAGCCAGGCAGTCTAGCTCCAGACTGCAGTTGACCTTTCATGGAAAGGAGGGTTCCAGAATCCTTTGCTTCCTCTTTTCTCACTTTCAACACCACCTGTTCAAGCCCCTAAGGAAAAACAATTAATAGCAAAATACATTCTATTCTCTCAGCAATTTTTGCTGGCTCTAATTACCTGATTTTCTTAGTGAAACAAACAAACAAACAATAAAAATAACCTTGCAGCTATTCTCACCAACCTGTGGATTAAGAAAAAAATGATTTTCATATGTTTTAGCAATGCTATACTGAGCCACACCAAGTGATCTCATAAGAAAATTTTAAAGGGTTTATAATTCTTTTCAAATACTAAATACAACTATTTTAAGGAATATTTCTTACTGAAACTTCCCCCCAACATCATGAAACATTATACCTTGCTTTTAAAAACAACACCTGCTAATATAAAATTTCAGTTCCAAGGAAAACTTTTAAAATGCTGCAATAATATGCCTTGGAGATAGAATTCTAAAATAGGTAACACTCACACTTCAAAGAAATTCACTAATCTACTGAACTATTCACCCTTTTTGGTTTTTCTATCTTAACTAGTGGCTTGTGTGGTGTTAAATATTATACACTACAGATACTGGTCTGCGGTTGTTGCTGAAAATATTTCTCCCCACATTTTCATTTCCTCTGCAACGCATTACACCCAAATGACAGGCCCCAGCTATGGATGAGTATCCTCAGAAAGTAAATAGACAAATACAGAATATGAGCCACAAATGTAGGGCATATAAGTGACTAAAAAATTTCTAGAAGCTACATTAAAGCGAAGAGTAAAATGAGAATAATTTTAATAATATATATTAACTTAACATATTAAAATCCTATAATTTCAGTATGTAATCAGTGCTTAAAATTTATAATAAGATATTTTTCTGATTGCTTATATAAGTCTTCAAAAATCTGTTGTGCATTTTACCCTGACAGCACATTTCAGCTTGGATTCTCTTTTTAAGTCCTGGAAAGCTGCCTACTCTATAGAGAGTAAAATAGGGATGAGAAAATCAGTCCATTTTCTTACCTCTAATCACCACCATACTGGTCAAGGGGAAAATGACAACAGATTGGTAGTTCTATACTGTGTGAAAAGTATACAGTGTTTTAGTATAAAAGTCTCCTTTGACTAGAATTTAAATAGCAAATTGTAAAAAGGACATTCTCACTGGGTAAGGCATATATCAGAATCCCTTCAGAACGTATTCTGAAAAATAACATGTAATATTACATTATAATTCTGCATTTGGAAAACAGATGATAGAGATAAATACACATGACTTCCCATACCTACATAATATGGATGAATACAATCTTGGTAGATGCTATACCTAATAGGATCACAAAAAGAGAAGCAGCTGGAGAAAATGTGGGAAGAGCACAGTGGTAGACAGGAGGTTCTAAACTGAAACTGAGGCCCATGTCAATCAATTTCCTCCTTTCCTTTCTTCTCATCTTGCTTATCTTCCTTGAGTCACTTGATTGAGTTCTATCTTCAGATGTCTCTTTCCCTGAAAGGCTTTATCCAGTCATTCATCTAAGATATATCCAGTTCTGGAGGGTGTAGTTCAGTGGTAGAGCATGTTCTTAGCATTCAAGAGGCCATCAGTTCAATCTCCAGCATCCAAAAGAAAATATATCCAGTAGCTCTTTACCTCCACCAGCCTTAGGTTATCTGCCTTCTCTGAACTTATCACTCCCAGAAGATAACATCTACTTCTAGGCTAACCAGCTATTTCTCCCCTTGAATGGAAGGTCCCTAATAGATAATTTGTTTTACTCACTGTGGAATTCCTAATACTCATACTCACACAAAGCAGGCATTAACAGGTTTTCAATAAATTCACTTACTCACCAATACCAGTCATCAACCATCCACTCATCATTAGGCATTATGATGGGTAAAAATCGATGGCAAAGTGGGGCTCTCAATTCATGTTCCTTGAGGGCCAGGGAGACATGGGCCTCATCCTCTACCAATATAGCTGTCCCTTAGTATCCATGGGGGAGAGGTTCTAAGACTCCCCTGCCCAGATATAAAAGTCCAAGAGTGCTTAATTCCCTTGCACATAGTCAATGGACAAAATATAACCACATAACCGATGAAACACTTACATATATTCAATGAATACCCTTCATCCACTTTTGATCACCTCTAGATTACTAATAAATACCTAATACACTGTAAGTGCTATATAAATAGCTGTTAGGCTATATTGTTTAAGAAATAATGACAAGAAAAAGTCAGTAGTTTTTCAGAACAGATGCAACTCTTTTTTCTTTTTTAGCTGTGGTTGGTTGAATCCACAGATGCAGAATCTGTGATGTGGAAGGCCAACAATACCTCCATGGGGATTTGGAATTTCCCCATCAGTGTAGTTGGGCCATGATTCCAGATACACTAAGTCCCTGAGCAATGAGGATCAGACTATGAGGTGAGAAGAGAAAGAAGCCAGACCTCCAATTATTCCAACTGAGTCTAAGCCTGGTCTCTGCTAATGTCAGGGATGGATCCAGGCACATAAGGCATAGTTTCTGTCCTGAGTAGTGCTGGTGACAGTGTGGTGCAACCAGAGCAATGTTCTCTGCTCATACTGTAAAATGTGGCCATTGGGCAGTTGGCTGAGGAACTGATCATTTTAATTTCTGTACCTAACTGGTGGGGAGGGCACTGGGAATCAAACTCAGGACCTTGTACTTGCCAGGCAGGTGCTTATGCCACTAAGCTATATGCTCGGCCCTCTAATTTTAAATAAAGTTAAATGTAACCACCCATGTGTGGCTAGTGTCAGTTGCCTTAGTCAAATTCACTTTCTGCATTCCTCCCATCAGAACCCTTCTGATTACACTGGGCCCACCCAGGTGATCCAGGGTAATCTGCTCACTTCAAGATCCTTAATCATTAGCTGCATGAGATTCACTCTGGGTACTAGAATATGGTCATTGTTAAGGGGCTATTGTTCAACCCATCACAGGTTACTGAGCATGATAGGATAAGGAGACTGACAGGGCAAGAGAGAGTAGAGGACATAGAAAGGTCACTCTGATGGCCGAGTGTCTAGAGGAGAGATCCTGCCTCCAAATGGTGACTAGAGGACACCAATGAAGTAGCTTGATGGAAAGAAAGATCAGCCGTGAAAGAGAAAAAGGCCTAAAACCAGGTAGCAGCAGTGGACAAGGAGGAAAAAGAACAAAGATAAGTATTAAGGAGATAGAATGCACAGAACCTCTCGAAGATATCGGTGGGAAGAACAAGAAGAATGAGAACTTTAATGTTCACTGATCCCTTTTGATGTTACCTTACATCGATTCCACTCACAAACCAAAACACAAGGGCATTTTCCAGAGCGTGAGTGTTAGAAAAGTTGGTCTAGCATGTGGACACCGTGTGGAGCATTCAGAACATGTTCAAAGATGTAGATAAGACAGACTCAACAAGGAGGCGAGAGGCTCAGTGTGGCCTTCAAGTCACTTTTTAAAAAGGGAAGACCATTGGGTAATGGGAGTTTTAAAAGCTGTAATGCAAAGAAAAGCCTTGGAAGTTTCAAAGCCAGTAGATAAATCTGATGGGTTCATTTAAGTATGGTACAGTGTGCAAGCCTGTGGGCTCTGATATCTCCAAGACCTTGGTTCAAATACTGCCTTTGCCACTTTACTGGATAAATGTGGAGGTAAACGTGGAGGAACTTAACTCTCTGAATACTAGTCTCTTCATTTCAAAATGAAAGATAATAGTAAATATTGTACAGTTATTGTAAGAATTAAATGATATCCTATTGCATGCTAACTACAGTGGAGATCATCAATGAAAACCAATTAAAAGCCTGTTTGGAAGACAGAAAAACGTACTGTTTATTATTAATAAATCTAATACAACTCTCCCAAATAGTTTCTGGAAATCCACAATTAGAGATTTCAAATACAGAAAGAAACATATCCGTAAATCCTAATAAAATAACTGTGGATAATCTAATGACATGGATTTTTAAATCTTCCAGCTAAATGCCAGCTGAACTGATTTCCTAAGTTTGTATTCTAGCTTTACTGTTCCATTGGGCTTCACTACTGTTTAAAAAAACATAGCAAAACTTATCTCAAATTTAATCAACTTTTCTGGCATCAACAGTGAATTAGAAAAAAAAAAACAAATGCAAAGGTTTTCTCAATTTACAAGCTAGACATCACCCTGAGGGAACAGACATGTTACAAACAGGATTTTGAGAATTAGAATATATTTTCCAAACAATAAACTCAGAAATATATTTCTCTGGAAAAATTCAATAACATTTTCTTTTTACAGAACCGGCCATAGATTTTGTAATATTTGGGGAAACTCACCCTTCTATGCTAATGCCGTCTTGGCGTCATTCTGGAGCCAGAGAAGCAGCTAGCTTCAAAGACTTCAGGGAGTCATTCAGACTCTGCATTCTCTCCCTCTCAGGCTGCTGCTCTCATCACTGGGCATGCTAAGCACCCTAGAGTGTCCTCTGTCCTGTCCTCCTTCACACTGGCCACTGTGTTTATTTCTGTGTGAGACTAGGCACTCAAAAAGGCATGTAGAATGGAGGAATGGAGACGTAGGTCTGAGCAGGGTATCATTTCTAGAGTCTTTTTTTTTTTCACTCATCTCATTCAAGACTGAATCAGAGAGAAAGAGACAGAGACAGACATACACACAGAAAGAGAGATGAATAGAGAAGGAGGGAGGAGGGAGGAGGGAGGAGGGAGGGGGAGAGAGGCAGAGAGAGGAAGAAAGATGGAGAAGGAGAGAGGGAGAGAGGGAGAGAGAAGGAGAGGGAGAGAGAGGGAGGAAGAGGATGAGAGAGAAGGAGGGAGAGAGAGACAGAAAGAGGCAGAATGATTTTCCAAGAAGAAAATTGATGAGATGAAAGAAAATGAACACATTAAGAAGCAACTAGACAAGTAACAAAGACAAGCAGACGGGCACTGCAGCCCTGTCTCTATCTGCCCGTATGTTTTATCTCACACCCATATGTTCACTCTCAGCTCCCATATGGTTTTTCTTTCTCAATATGAAATTGGGAGTGGGGTGGGGGCAGGAACATCTACTTTTTTTCTGTAAAAGTTGCTGGTGAGTCTGAGAATCCTACAACAAAGTAGCCAGGGAGGTACCTTAACGGAAGTCCCTGTAGGTGTGCTATGCCCTGGACTTGCGGTCCTTCTTCCTGTATTTCTGCAAGATAGGTAAATTTTCAGATGATCTATCACAGGCACAAATACAGGCTCTCTGCAAAGTTTTGGGCATCTGTTTCTGTGGATGGTAGTATCCTACGAGAAGCCTCAACCTGAGCAGCAAATGTGTTTGTCAATGACAGAGTCACCCAGAAAGGTCACTGGCACTAACTTGTCTAATGTCCTACTCCTTGCTTGGATCAGTGGGTTATGATGAGAACACCAGCCTTTCATTGCAGTAGGCAGAAGCCTGTGATTCATTATCCTCAATGATCATGGGATCTGGTAATGTATTATACCTTCCAATGCTCACAGCAGCACTATCCATCATAACCAAGAAGTGAAAACAACTCATCTGCCTATCAGGTAATGAATGGATAAGTAAAATGTATTTAAGTGGTAGAATAATGTTCAGGAAAAAAAGGAGTGAAGTACTGCTACATGGTACAACAGGAGGAAGCTTGGAAATATCACACTAAGCAAAAGAAGCCAGACACAGAAGGACAAATATGATTCTATTTATATGACATGTTCAGAGCAGGAAAAATCTATAAAGATGGGGAGACTCCTGGTTGCTTACAGCTGAGAAAAAGGGAAGATGGGGAGTGACACTAATGGGTATGGAATGTTTTGGGGAGATGATGCAAAGCTTTGAAATCTGATTGAGGTGGTGACTGCATATCTCAGAATATAATGAAAACCACTTAATTTGGTGTAGTTTGGATAAATATCCCCCAAAGCCCATATGTTAATGGCTTGGTGACCAATCTACGGTGCAACTGGGACACAGTGGGCTTTTAGGAAGTAAGGCCTAGTAAGAAGAAGATGGATCACTGTGAGGCATGCCCTTGAGGATTTAGGGACTGATCCCTTTCTCTTTGCTGATCCAAGAGGTGAGGACTTCCTCTGTTCATGCTCCTGTCATGATACATTATGCCATCAGAGGCCCAGAGACAATGAAGACGAGTGACTGTGGACTGAATCATCTGAAACCATGAGTCAAATAAACCTTCCTCTTTTTAAGCTGTCTCAGGTATTTTGTCAAGGTGATGGAAAACTGACTAACCTAAAATTGTATGCTGGAAATGGTAAAATGACTGGTACATAGATTAAATCACAATAAAACTATTACCTCTCCAGATTGTGCCTTGTTTATTAATCATCAAAAGGCAAATACATCCCATGAATTATAGGAACTTGCCCATAACTCAGGGTCAGATGGAGAAAGTTTATATTTTATTGCATTAAGAGGTAATATTGAAAAAATTATTTTGTTTCTTTTTCAATATATTTCTGTACATACTTCTCTACTATCCAGCACTAGGCAGCTTGACTTTTTTTTTCTTTAATAAGAACTGATTTCTTCTTATTATTGAGAACTGATTTCTTCATAGCCTTAGTTTTGACCAGCCCTAATGCCTCCCTTTACAATTTAAGCATCTACAACTTTGAAAATCACAAGTTTTACTTAGATATTACAACATGGACCAAATCATACTGACGCCTAACATTGTGAAAAATGACGTAATGTTTTGCCCTGTTAAGATCTAAGAATGTCACACTAGACTAGGTCCTGGCCCTCTATGATCTTTCTAATTAGCATAATGTCTCCCAGTGATTCTCCCACCCACTTTCATCTGGCTGTCCATGAGGGCCTGTACTGAGGTTGTTGCACTTGAAACTAAAGTGTGGGTGTCTTCTCCCTAAACTCTGGAACTACCTTTCAGTCACCTGCACACTTTCCATGTCAGGCAGTGCTGATATACATTGTAACTGAGCAAATTCTTGTGCCATTGACATGGCTATGCCTCTTCCCGTTCATGGATGATGTATAAGCAGCAACAAAAACAAGCACCTTATATCCATAAGTAAGTCGTGGAATCAACTGAACAAATCTAATGAACAAAGAACTTTAATTTTACTGGGTTTTTTTCCCCTAACCTTTAGAAATGGTAAATCTGAATTTATCTTTAACAAAACCTTCCAGGGAAGTCCCACAACCAGCCAACTCATATTGATACTTCTATCTTTCCCATAATTGCACACCTGTAAGTACCTGCTGAGCACAGTGCCTAGCAAATAGTATGTGCTCAACAAAACTTGTTAAATAAACTGCGTAATGAAAACTGGGTTACACATTCCACACTGCAATTTTTTTTAAATTCACTTGTTTTTCAGATACTTCCTTGAAAACACCTGTTTGGCTAAAACTGTATTTAGTAAAGTATGATGTCCCTTTCTATTCCTGCTACCTATCATCCATTTAAAAACATAAGCTCTTTAAACAGAAACGAAGACCATATTGTTCCTCTACTCAAAACCCACAGGATCCTGGGTAGAAGTCAACACTGGTGTGACCCACTGTCCTAAGATACAATTTACTCTGACCTTGCTGAGCTGCTCCTCATTCTTTTCCCTACATAGTAACATGCTAGTGACATATCATGCTATTTCTTAGCAGTTACCATTTCTTACAAAGCAAAGTTGCCTGAGAGTCATTTTGTTATGCAAAGGGAGCTAACAGACATCAGTGACTTGTCATAGGAATGTTGCACAATCACCAGCTCAGTCATAACAAACTCCCAAGCACATGCTCACTTCTGGATGGGGCCATTATGCAGACGCCCAGAGTCTTATGCCTTCATTAGAGAGAGAACACACAGTTCTTCGGGGCATGATTTATAGTCGAGCTGCATATCTTCAGTTGATTTTAAATAAGTGGGTAAGACACATGAATGCTAACCAAAAGAAAATAATTTACTAACATTCCTAATGCTTTTCTCTTATCCCAAACTCAAATGTCCACAAGTAGCTCATGATTTTAACGAAACACAACTCAAGTTTTAGGCATTCTTTTTTTTTTGGTACCGGGGATCAAACTCACAACCTTGTGCTTGTCAGGCAGGCGTTTATGCCACTGAGCTAAATCCCCAGTCCTTAGGCATTCTTTTTAATAAATAAGAGTAGTTTCTTTTTCTTTTGTGTGTTTGGGGGAGGGTAGTTAAATTTCTTGAAACTATCAAAGAGTAATTATTATTTTACACACACATACCACAGAACAGAACAGAACGCAGGAAAAAAGAATCTCAGCTGATTGATTCTTGGCATGAGTTCTGTTTCAATGTATTTATTCAGTTAATCTACGTTGTCTAATTTTTGGGCAACAATTCCTCATACTTCTTTCTTATAGCTTTTTAAAAACTTCTGTAGAATTGAGATTAATCCTCCCATTCTTATTTATAATTGTAGTAATGTATGTCTTTTCTTCTTTTTTTCTTACTTCATCTACTTGAAGCTTGTCAATTTATTGATCTTTTTGAAAACCAAACTTCTCATTTCATTTAATATGCTCTACTATTTTTTCAGTTCTGTTTATCTTAGCTCTAATTTCCACCATACTGCTAGTCTTGGGTTTAACTGTTCTTGTATTCCTAGTTCTTTCGGTTGTAAAGTTGGGCTGTTCATTTGAGATCATTTTTTATGTGAGCATTTATAGTTAAAGTTCTTCCTGTTAGCACTATATTTACTGTGTCCCATAAATTCTGTTGTGTAGCTTTATTTTCACTTACTTCTAAATCATTTAAAATTTTCCCTTCCAATTTTTTCTTTTACTCACTGATTAAGAGCATAGTTTCCACAACTTTGTGCATTTTCTAGTTTCTCCTATTATTGACGTCTACATTGATTGCATTATGCTTGGAGAAAACACAGCAATCCTGCCTTATCCCTGGGGATAAGAGCAGATTCTTCCAAAGAAAACCAACACTCACAACTGCTTCCCCTTTTTCCAGTCTGATTTTATGCCTCAGTGGCATTCCTCATAGAATTTCATTTTAATTTATTTAACAAGGAGGTATTTATAATACCCCTTATAAAAAGCATGGCATGAGTTACTGAGTCTTAATGAAATCAAATATTTCATAAGACACGGGCACACACACACAAAGGACAAGACTGAACCATTCCACAATACATATGACTACATTGCACACTATAATTGTATAATTTTTGTCAATTAAAAAATTTAAAAGTGGAAAAAAACCAAAATGAAAAGAATTTACAACTTTTTAAGAAAAAAATTAAAAAGAATGGAGAAGGGAAGCAAGGTGACTAACACTGACATTTTGCATATATCACCTCACTTTTTAGGTTTTTTAAAAATTACTACATGTTTACACTCCATCATAATTATATTCATTGCAGGGAATTGGTGCACATATTTCGATTCCTTTTGTTTCCCCCTCCCTTCACTCCCCTCTTTTTACCTGCATCAGAATAATTCACTTATCTTTTAAGTCCTTATAAACTTAATTATAATACATACAGATTAGCAGCCAGACTCATGGCGCAAAAAACGTAGAAAACACCTAAAACAACTGTGCTGTCAAGGTGCAGGTTTAGAGATACTGTCCATGCTAGATTACAGTAAGTTTTTTCCTATTGTCTGTGTTTTATTTTGCACTTTACACACTGAGTTTCTCATCGAAGGGGACCTACGTAATATTTAAGTGTGTGTGTCTAATTTATTTCACAACATTACAGTCTTAAGCTGCATCCATTTTCCTATAAATGACTCAAGTGTATCTCTCTGTATGGCAAAGTAGTACTCCATTATGTATAAATACATTTCCCTTTTCTTTAAACAATCCTAAAAGTAGTTACCATGCTCATTTCACAGACAAAGGCCCAAGTTTCCAAGAGAATAAGCGACTCGCTAAAGGCCTTACAAACTAGAAAGCAACTGTTGTGGAAACGCGTATCTTTGTGGGACCAAAGTCCTTTCCATTAGATCAAATTGCCTGAACTAATCTTACTTATTGCTTTATATTTCCCTTTTTAATGAAATGAATGGGCAAGCTCTCATTAAAACTGGACAAAGAATAAAGACAATTATTCTGGAAATAAGCAATTATGTAAACAAAATGCTAAAATGTCAAACTTCCCATGTTAATAATATGTTAAGCCTTTAAAGCATTTTATTAATAAACGGGTATAAAACTACATTTTTTTATCTTCTAGATAAATGAGAAAATTTTTTTTATTATGGACCTACTATAGAACCATAGTTCTATAGTAGTATTTTGTTCAGTTTTGCTGAACAAAATAAAATAGGAGAAAGTGTTTTTACAAAATATAGAATATATAAAAGAAAATACATAAAAAACATTCAGACTGACATATGAAGGTTAGTGTAATGACATGGTCACAGTATATTAATAAAATAGATTAATAAAATATATTTCTGGGTTGTTTTGCTTTTTTGATTTATGGTGTTGTTTGTTTGTTTGTTTGTTTGTTTTTCTGGTACTATAGATAGAAACCAAGGAGTCCTGAGCTATAACTGTATCCCTTTTTCTGTTTCATTTTGAGAAAGGGTCTCTCTCTCTCTCTCTGTATTGCCCAAACTGGCCTTAAACTTGCAATCCTCTGGTCTTAGTTTGCCAAATAGATGAGATTACAGGCAGGTACCACCACATGTGGTTGATGAAATATCTCATATAACAAAAACAAATAAGCAAGCAAAAAAACCAAAACCAGTTGATAGTGAAAAATATGTAATCAGCCTGGGGGTTTGGTTCAGTGGTAGAATGCATGCTTAGCATAAACAAGGCCTTGGAATTAAGCTCCAGAACCACACATGTGCCTACATATACATATGTACATATATTTACATATGTACTTTTATATTTGTTTATCACATTATCAGTAAATAAATACATACTATTTTCACACAATCAAATATTGGAAATATAGTCTAGTTTTGGGCTCATAAATAAACCAATGATAAAGTCACTGCATGTATTCATGCTGTTGACAACAGCATTATTGCTGGAAATGCCGACAAAAATCAGTTCCCTGCTGTTTTTAATACACCCTGGCTGGCAGTAATAAGGATAGAAGTCTCGGTTCCCTTTAACTTTATAGTTTGTACTTTTGATGATGGAGCCATGAACTTTAAATCAATCAAGAGTTACACGGAGCCTTATGCAAAAGAGAATAAGGCAAAAATTTTGAAAAGCACTAGGACTTCTTTCATCTTTTCCTTCTTTCTGAAGATGAAAACTTGAAGTTTAACAAGGCAGTGTATGAGGTCAAATTTTCTGCATGTGGTTCGCTTTATGTTCCCCAACCCCGGGCAGCTGTCACTAGGTGACAGAAGCATTCTCTCTCCACTTCTGTGAACAGCCACCAGCAATTAACCGCGGGCCAACCCATTGCAATGGAAAGAGTGCAGCCTCAGGAGTCACAGAAATCGAAGTCTGGACCTTACCAATGCCACTTCGTAGTTTTGCAATTTCAGATAAAATCACTTACTTTTGCAATAACTGCATTTTTTCTTTTGTAAAGTGGAAACGATGCCTACCTTCAATGCGGTTTCGAAGATTACTATTATAGACTATTATACTATAAGATACTATTATAGTACTATTATACTATACGATATTATAGTACAATTATAAGATATTATAAGTATAACATACTTATAGCATTATTATACTATAAGATACTATTATAGATAGCTAAATTATTTATAAATACTATAGGCAAGCTGGGAATGGAGGCATAAGCCTGTAATCCCAGCACTCAGGAAGAAGGCTGAAGCAGGAGGATCGAAGTGAGTTGCAGGCCAGCTTGGGTTACATAAGCAAGTTCAAGGCCAAGCAGAACTACCACAGCCAGACCCTCTCTCAAAAAGAAAGAAGAAAGAAAAAAGAAAAGAAAGAAAGAAAGAAAGAAAGAGAGAGAGAGAGAGAGAGAGAGAAAGAAAGAAAGAAGAAAGAAAGAAAGAAAGAAAGAAAGAAAGAAAGAAAGAAAGAAAGAAAGAAAGAAAGGCTATAGGCGGTCAGCCCAGCTCTCGAAAGTCAATGCAGAAGGTAAGACATATTACAACTGTGAGTGGGGGTACATTCTTTGAAGGTCAGGCTTCAGCACAAAGAGAAATGGCTACACTCATTCATATACCTCTCCCTAGGGATGAACAGCAGTGATTGATTTTCGTCTTCTTTTTTTAAATTGTGATTGATTTTTCTAAATAGGCATCAATTACCTCTGGTGGAAGACCAAAAACCTTCCTAGCCCACTCCTTCCTGGAATATCTTCCATTGGTCTGTGTCAACTTCCTACATAACATGCTTTCCCATTTGATCCACCTTTAATACATTACCTAAATGACTATGCTTGTAATCTTATTAGTTGACCATAGTTTTGTCCCACCTTGTGATTTTTGCATTGGATCAATATTACCTAAGCAACTATACTTACAATCTTATGTTAACTATAGTTATGTTCTATCTTATATCTACCTCACCTTGTAGTTTTACTCTATAAAACTCCCTTGAAAAGCAGGTACCACAGGCCACCCCTTCAGACTCCCCCTTTCTGTAAGTCTTATACAGAAGTTTCCCTTCTCTCAACAAATACTTCCTACTCTTAACCTCTATTGCTCCTAAAATTCACTCTTCAATTTTAGAGAAGATGAACTCAGCATACTGGAAATCTAGCGGATCAGGAGTTATATTTCCCTTATATTATGTGGATTATTTGGAGGTCTTATATCATCTCTATATCATATGTCCTATATCACTTGGAGGTCCCCAACCAAGATATTTGGACAGAAGTAAAAATTTGCTTTTGTTTCATAAATTATGGATTGCAACTCACTTAGGTAACCAAAAACTGTCAATCTGGTTTGTTAACCATGTACGCCTTTAATTGTACGTCTTGTCTGTATCAATTGCCTAAGCTTTAAACTTTATGATTTGTCTTTGTCGATTGCTTAGGCCTTTTTCTTACACTTTGTCTTCTGTTAAGCATGATGATAAATTTAATTTGAGAACATAAGAAGGTTATAATGTTTCTTTTTTAAAAAATAATTTTATTTAAAGAGAAAAAAACAAAACAAAACAGAATAAAGGGTAGCGACAATACAGTATTCCAAGGAAAAAAGGAAAAAAAAAAA